>JAJJWX010000737.1:0-224102 GCA_023529315.1 Papaver bracteatum
TGATTTAAGACTTAAAATCGAATCACGAGAACCTTAAAACGACATAATATAACACAAACTATAAAAGGAAGTTTGTTATTCATTTAGTTTTTGATTTTACTTTACGAACGTGACTACCTCCAAGTCCTGCATGCCCACGAGTTTGAGGACCTCAGCTTCAGTAACCTTCCGTTGGAGCTGGTCGTCGGCTCGAGCTCTTTTACCCGTCTTTGATACTTCCATATTGAAGCGGAGGCTTAACCGTGGACTTCTCCCTAAATTTAGCTGCATAATATTCATTACCCATATTTTCAATTGGGTCTCAAGCCTTTTGTATCTTCTCAACTGGCACGGGATCTCCACTCCTAATGCATGCAGTTAACATTTTGGAAACACGCTTGAACCTATTCACCTATTTTAAAACATAATGACATAACATCAAATGGTTATTACATAAGATTTATAAAAATAACATCAAAAAAGTTATAATAATACGCACCAGTCTATCATAACCAGTTGGTTTGTCTTTGATGATACAATTATAACTGGACCCCGCCGAAGTAGTCTTTGATTTAATTTCACGGATAACCAAATGATGTGATACGTTCCTATACCAAATCATATAGCCTGGAGAATTTTATTCACGATGGGTTGAAGGTTTACCAGTGTTGATAATGAACTCAGTCGTCTTATCCCGGGTTATCGGGAACATTAGGTGGGCCTTTGTGAACTATCGTGAGATTGTCACCACTAGAAGACTAGAACTCTACCTCAATTTGTGGTAATACCTTAATTCCTCCATTGGTTGATGTTGTATATACCCGTGTTGTCGCATCACCCTAGAGGTTGTACATCACATATCCTGCGGTGCCACAACGGTCCAAAATAAAGGGACAAGTATGACCGAACATTTATATGGCAGCTAGATCGATCTTCCTTGTATGGATCAAGCATATGTCTAAGGCCTTCAATTGGTCCAAAATCTCCCTCATGTGAATCAATTGTCGCTCTCTTTTTCCTAGAAAAATTTTCTTCTAAGATATACTTTGTTCCTCTAGGAGTACCTTTGCGCCACTCCGGGTTCTCTCTGGCCAATTTAAGGATAGGGAAGTGGTCATAGATCCATGCTTATATGGATAACAAACCAAGTATTAGTAAATATATTAATAACAATCGGAACCAAATGTACATTAATTGTACCCAAATATATACAATCGGAGGAAGGTGTCTACCGAATAAGCAACATTCGGAAGTACAAAATGTATATGTCCTACCGAATATGCATCATTTGGAGTTCAGTAGACTATATTTTTTTGCCCTACATATTCGGTAGTATTTTACAAACAATAATACCCGATTCTATATAATCGGAAGAAAAACTAAGTTACATGTTTCCGAATACTCAAAATTCGGAAGAAAAAAAAGTGTAATTCCCACCGAATATCCTTCATTTGGAGTTCAGTAACCTATGGTTTTTTGCCTATATATTCAGAAGTAATTTCCCAACATAATGTTCCGATTCAATATAATCGAGAGTCAAACTAAGTAAAGTTTCTCCGAATAAAACACATACGGACATAATAAATGGATCATTTCCTAACGAATATGCATCATTTGGAGTTCAGTAAAATATAGTATTTTGGCCTATATATTCAGGTAGTAATTTCAAAGGCTAAATTCCGATTATAAACAATCGAAAGTACAACTATGTAATTTGTTTCCGAATACACTACATTCGAAGGTAAAAAAATATATGTATCCTACCAAATATACATCATTTGGAGTTCAGAATATGCATCATATGTATTGTCTACCGAATAACTATAGATTGACTTATAAAGTTAAAAGGGAACCTGCAATAGAGCCACATTCCCGGTGTTTATGGGTAAAAATCGTTTATGCCGATTTTGGTAAATTCAGTAGGTGAGTGAGAAACTGGTTTAAACCCTAAAAAAATGTGCTGCACCTGAGCACTTTCTAGATTCAAGAGATCAATCTATAAAATTACGGCCTAAACCAAGAAATGGTCGTTCCAAACTTTCTTCGGTCACAAAGTGGAGGAGAAGGGTTGATTTGGGGCGGGAAGCGAAGAAAGTTGTTGAGACCAGAATCATTATGGAAGAGTGGTGTCACGACTTGTATCAAAAACTGAAAGCTTCAGAAGCTTGCAAGAGATGAAAGATTTTTGGAGAGCTTGCAAAGTTTCCTTTTCAGAGAGTGTTGTGTTTTTCTCCTGACCGAGACTTGTTGTCTGGTGGAAATAGGTAAGACCTATTTATACAAGTCAATATTGAAACGTACCCTATCCTCATGAAGGAAGCGAGTAAAGGGTGAAATAATGGGGGAGGTGGTAACCAAGATGGTGGTGGTGAAAACTTTTCACCATTATTTCCTCATTTATTTGACCGCTTTATTCCTATTCACGCTTTCTTAAAGTGAGCGTAGTGTGTGTTGCATGCTGTGACCGCCAAACCAAGACCCTGGAAAGCATCCCCAGTTTGTGTTGATGTCTCGAGTGTTGGTTGAACCTTGAGTGCAAGTGGCAATGACAGGATGCAAGTGGCACGTGTGGCATGTGCCAATGGCATGTACGGAATTCCTTTGTTGCAGGTTGCACCTTGAGTGCAAGTGGAAATGCCAGAGCTGCTAGTGGTGCGTCTGGCATGTGCCAATGTCATGTGCGGAATGCCTTTGTTGCAGGTTTCACCTTGAGTGCAAGTGGCAATGCCAGAGCTGCTACTGGCGCATGTGGCATGTGTCAATGGCATGTGCGGAATGCCTTGGTGGTAGGTTGCACATTGAGTGCAAGTGGAAATGCCAAAGCTTCCAGAGCCATGTGTGGCATGTACCAATGGCATGTGACGAATTCCTTGGTGATAGGTTGCACGACTTGCAAATTAGGCTACCAGCGAGGGTTTTGGCATGTGCCAATGGCACGTTCGGCCAAGTTGGCCTAGGATGCACGGCTTGCAAGTTAGTCTACCAGCGTGCGTGTTTGGCATGTGCCAATGGCACGCACGGCCATTAGGGCCACGACAAGGTAATGAAAGCTACTAGTGAGCGTGTTGGCATGTGCCAATGGAACACTCGGCCATTAGGGCCACAACTTGGTAAGAAAAGCTGCCAGTGAGCGTGTTGGCATGTGCCAATGAAACGCTCGTCCATTAGGGCCACGGCTTGGAAAGAAAAGCTGCTAGTGAGCGAGTTGTCATGTACCAATGGCACGCTCGGCCATTAGGTCCACGTCTTGGTAAGAAAAGCTGCCAGTGAGCGTGTTGGCATGTGCCAATAGCATGCGTGGCCAGTTTGGCCAAGGTTGCACGGTTAGGACCAAGGTAAGGGTGTTTGTCTTGGCGTGGGGTGACTAGAATGGCTAGGTCCAAGGAAAAATGTGTTTGGCATGGCGCGGCTAGCTTGGGCTAGGTGTGGCTGGCATGATTTACTATTGGCACAGAGGTGCGACTGGCATGGTTGGCATGCTTTGGCGTGTTTGGTATGGCTGGCATGATTTTCCATTGGAACAAAGGTGTGTCTAGCATGGTTGGCATGCTTTGCCGCAGTTGGTGTGACTAGGATAGCTAGGTCCAAGGCAGAGTGCGTTTGGCATGGCGCCGCTAGCTTGGGCTAGGTGTGGATGACATGATTTGCTATTGGCACAGAGGTAAGGCTAGCATGGTTGGCATGCTTTGGAATTATTGGTGTGGCTGGCGTAGCTAGGTCCAAGGTAGAGTGCGTTTGGCATGGCGCGACTAGCTTGGGCCAGGTGCTTTGGCGCACTTGGTGTGGCTGGCATGATTTCCCATTGGCACAGAGGTGCGGCTAGCATGGTTGGAATGCTTTGGCGTGGTTGGTGTGACTAGGATAGCTAGGGCCAAGGCAGAGTGTATTTGGCATGGCGCGGCTAGCTTGGGCTAGGTGTGTCTGGCATGATTTGCCATTGGAACAGAGGGGAATTAAGGTTTTGCTCGTTATAACCCTAATTTGAAAAAATACCCACCATTAATTAATGACTACATGCATTAAATGTTCTAATAAATGTTTCACCGGTGACATTAGGTTATTCGGGGTTTTTTGTCTAAAAACAACCATCAACATTAAGTCCCCTGCTTAGCTCGGAACAAGAGATTTGTTGCGAGGTAAGCATAAGATGGTGACAAACTATCAGTAGTGAATCGTAAAGAAAATTGAAAAGGCTTGTCTGACCCTTTTTATAGATAAGATTTGGAATCCTTGCCTTTGGCAGTTTTGCATAAATAGGGAGGCTGGCTCAATTGCGAAGTCAGCATCATTGAGAGATAAGAAGCTGGGCGGCATTGAGAAGTTTACGCGTTCCCTGATTGAGCATGGTAGTTGGTGGGTCCGGTGCAATTGGGAGATTAGGAAACTGGCGCGAGCTTGGTTGGACCAGTGTAAACATGGAGGGAGTAGGTGTTTCGACAGATAGTAAAGTTTCCTTATTTTGCCTTCCTTCACACGCGGCTTCAATCAGGGCATCATCCATGCTACAAATCTGGAAGCGTTATGTCCCTCATTGCTTCCTTTCCTTTTTTAAGGTTCCGTATTAATACCCAGCGCAATTGTACTGTCTCCCTTGTTTGAGAAAAGGTTCTTCTTGTTGAGTTTCTCTCTTTATCATGTCACCCAGAGACGAATCATCCTCTAACCATCCAGATTCTCCAGCGGGAAGACTCCGGATACGGCTGACCATTAATCGTTTAAAAAAAGTAGAAAACGGTAAATCATTAACTGTTCTACCTCAAAAAAACGGACAATGGTTGTCCGTTCCATAAGAACGGCTACTCGTTGCGCGTTTTTCCTTTCTTAGAACGATTAACGGATACTCGTTCCTTGACCTTTTTTCGTTTACACTCCAGGTACACTCATTTACAGTTTTAGTGTTGTTTTACCAGAACTATTTACGCTAGACGGGTAGATACTCCTGAGATTTAATGTCGCACAATTTTTTTTTTTATTACCGTTGGATTTACTTGTCTTAGATGCATTGTGTTCACCTTAATTTAAATTGGCGATTTTTTAAATGGGTTGTAGTGTACACATGGAGTCGCTAAGTCGTCTTTAGATGAAAATATGTAAATATAAGTGACAAAGATGTGTAAACAAGTTCATTTTATTCGGATACTTAAACTAAGTAGTACGTTAAATCAAAATTACTGGAAATTAAACCTAACGCATTGTCGTATGCATCGCGACTGCACTTAGTGGGTGCAGCAACCCTTTAAACCGATCGGTGTCCCTACCGTCCGAGTGTAGTCTCGGGAGGGTTTGCCAGAGATGTACCCACAAAACCTATAATATTCGCGCATCCGAACTAATCTTCACGGTATAATATATCGGGATCGTAATCTTCTGCTTTATATACTTCGTCTTCTCCTCTGTGACCACCATCTTCTTCTACTTATTCTTCGGATTATCGCCAGATCATTTTTGTTCCTTGTTGTTGTTGTTGTTTTTTTTTTTTCTTCGATCTGATCATGTATCCTTTAGATGAGTAAGTGTTCATGCCTTTTAATGATTATAGATGAAGATATTTTAAATCCTTCATTTGTGAATGAAATATTTTCTTTTGATGGTGCTTTTTTCTTTGGTTTGACTTGCACTGATTCTGCAGATTGTTGATTCCTACGAAGAGACCACTATATGATCCCAATATTACCTTATTTTATGAAATTATTGCTCATGCGAACTTTTCGCGAGCCATCTATCAATTAAGAGGTGACTGTATTCGCTTAATTCTTGTATATATTGCACACACAATGTGAAACAATGGCAACACATTATTATTATTCATCCAATAAAAAATGGTTATTATTTTTTGTGTACACAATGTATAACAATGGCTACACAATCCGAAGAGGGTAATTATTTTTGTATATATTGCACACACAATGTGAAACAATGGCAACACATTATTATTATTCATCCAATAAAAAATGGTTATTATTTTTTGTGTACACAATGTATAACAATGTCTACACAATGCGAAGAGGGTAATTATTTTTGTATATATTGCACACACAATGTGAAACAATGGCAACACATTATTATTATTCATCCAATAAAAAATGGTTATTATTTTTTGTGTACACAATGTATAACAATGTCTACACAATCCGAAGAGGGTAATTATTTTTGTATATATTGCACACACAATGTGAAACAATGGCAGCACATTATTATTATTCATCCAATAAAAAATGGTTATTATTTGTTGTGTACACAATGTATAACAATGTCTACACAATGTGAAGAGGGTAATTATTTTTGTATATATTGCACACACAATGTGAAACAATGGCAACACATTATTATTATTCATCCAATAAAGATGGTTATTATTTTTTGTGTACACAATGTATAACAATGGCTACACAATCCGAAGAGGGTAATTATTTTTGTATATATTGCACACAAAATGTGAAACAATGGCAACACATTATTATTATTCATCCAATAAAAAATGGTTATTATTTGTTGTGTACACAATGTATAACAATGTCTACACAATGTTAAGAGGGTAATTATTTTTGTATATATTGCACACACAATGTGAAACAATGGCAACACATTATTATTATTCATCCAATAAAAAATGGTTATTATTTTTTGTGTACACAATGTATAACAATGGCTACACAATCCGAAGAGGGTAATTATTTTTGTATATATTGCACACAATGTGAAACGATGGCAACACATTATTATTATTCATCCAATAAAAAATGGTTATTATTTTTTGTGTACACAATGTATAACAATGTGTACACTATGCGAAGAGGGTAATTATTTTTGTATATATTGCACACACAATGTAAAACAATGGATACATAATGTGAAGAGGGTAATTATTTTTGTATATATTGCACACACAATGTGAAACAATGGCAACACATTATTATTATTCATCCAATAAAAAATGATTATTATTGTTTGTGTACACAATGTAAAACAATGGATACATAATGTGAAGAAGATAATGACATTGCACACACAATGTGAAACAATGGGTACACATTCGATAGATTAAAATATTAATAAAAAATATTCTTTTTTCAAAAAGTTATTCAAAAAATAATAAAAAATCATAATGTGTAGGACTTAGATGTCATAAAATAATGATTCAAGGGTAAAATAGACCGAAAAAAAATTTAAAAAACATTTTTGGTAATTTTGAAAAAACTAGACATTTTTGGTAATAGGAATTCAAAAAAGAACATTTCTTGGCATTGACCCTATGTAAACACCAGACGAAAAAGTTTCCAAGTTACAAGAGTGTGCAAGAAAGCATTGATTTGGTTAAGCAATTGGTAGTATTATGGTCTTGTGACAACGATATTTTTAGGTATGTTGATACTAGTTTAATTTGGAGCCATTGAGAGACTCTAATGTGTTTGTAATTCTTGTTTTAACCTTGGTTTAATCCTTGGTCCTTTTTCTTTAATATAATCTTCTTTTCAAAAAAAAAAAGTTTCCAAGTTACACAATGAGAACGAAAGTTTTAGCATGCAAGAAACTATGGCTAATTATACTCAAAAAAAAAATTAAAAAAAATTAGCCAATAAGATGCGAATGTCAGATTAACAATCTTTGGAAAGGTATCAAAATTAAAAGACTATTCAATCCGTGATTCACGATTTCACAACCTTGTTGTCCAGGATTACATGAAGGAAAACGTTTAAGGCACCCGTTCATTTTAGTTCAAGCCTTAGCTACTGCTACTTGGTTTGATTATATGTCGCATGGTGTAAAATTCTCCATGCTAATTACCTTGGATCACTGAAAAGCCTTGTCAAACTGAATTATGCTAGTTGTATATCAACAAGTGTATAATCATCCTTTTTTTATTTGCGCTCATCCTTGGGTTGTGTGGATAATAAAGCTCTCATGAAGTTTCGGCGTATATAAACCCATGCTTCTATATTTGATTTGTTTTAGCACATATCTATTCTGTTCGTGTCATAGTTTTGTAAATGCTCTTATGTATCGCAGAGATATTCGTAATTGATATGAATTTCACATCTCTCTTGAATGTTGGGATGTGGGAGAAAATTGAAATGAAGACTTTTTACCCGATTGTGGCCAAGAATTTTTGAGCAACTTTTCAAGAACTTTTGAGTGGCTAATGTTCCTCTTAGTAGATTCATAACTCATGTTCCTCTTAGTGGCTAATGTTCCTCAACAATATAACTGAAGTCCAATTAGTAGATTCAGTGATGTATGCATCTTTAAACTTGTAAAAGAAAAACGATAGTAGACACACCATAAATAAACATTTCCCTTCTTATGCATCTTCCAATTAAGAATTCCTGCCCAGCTCATAGAACTACCACAATGTGGTGGTGAGGTGACTGCTTCTACACGAACCATATAATTGACTCTGACAGTAGAATTAGTCAGATAGACTTGAATCTTTAGACATTGCTCTGCAGAACATCTAATCAGTCACAGTTTGATCACTTTAAGGTGACAACTACTAGTTCAATTGCAGCGAAAATCAAAATGCAGAGATGTGGTAGAAAATTGGCGAAAAAGAAAAAAAAGTTTAAAGAAAACTCACCCTTGACTAGTTCACCATGGCTTGAGCCCCATCCATTCTCAGAGTCTCAGCCTCGTATGAAAAAACCAGAATACCACGGTATCAAATAAAAATTGCAAGATCAAATTTGAACCTCAGACCACAGTCGAGCAAGCTTACCTGCAAAATGTAATTAGTCTTTGACCAGAGAAACCAAACCTTCAAACTTCTAAAACCAAAGAAATCGTAACAGCAGCTTTGAGAAAATACTAACCAAGGTCTACAGTAATCACAACCAGAACGTTAGTTAGTATATCTAAGAACAAGACAACCATAGCAAGAGTGGGCATAATCCCTCCCTCCACAAAAGATAAATGAAAACACAACAAAATCCTACAAGCGAATAATAGATATATTCAAATCGAAGAGAATACAACATTCTAAAATAAACAGACCACATTACAAACAAACACAAGTGTATTTCTTTCACTACATTACATTTTCTTTCAAATTCAGTAACTCCTTTTCTATACCCCCAGAGGCCTCCTCCATTCTCTTTCTCTCGCTACAACAAGCTATCAGTATTTGTTGGTAACCTCCTAAAGAAACTAAGTGCTGGTGAAGGCAATTTTCTCCTGAATTTTGGTGGTCTAAATCCATACAGACTGGGCCGTAGCAAAAAATTTAGAGGCCCTAGGCGAATTTACTGAAATGGGGGCCTATATAAGCATAATAAAAAAAATTGTTGCCATTTTATGTCCATGACTTTCCCATTCTCCATCTTTCCTATATAGTGATCATGATTGAAGCAATTATCCTATTTACAAAAAGAAATCCAAAAAATCTTATTTTTTGTTCTTTTTATTGGGCCTTTCTCTACCCAAATATCTCTTAAATTTTGGTTAATATTGTTACCCCAATTTTCCGGATCATAAATATTCACTGGTAAATATTCTTCATGTTCAGTTTCATCTTGCCAAATCTCATTTGTATTAGATGGTGACGATTATTGCCTCATTTTCTCTTCATCTTGCCCAATCTCATTTGTATTTGGTGGCAATTTTATTTCTTCATTTTTCATAAATGCATTCTCATCATTGTCTAAAATATCACCGTTTGTCTTCATCTCATTAACCAAATTTTCCCAATGTTCACCACTGTCATTCATTGTTTTTCATGTTTGTCATCATTTGAAACTAAATATTTATTCATTGCTCTTCGCAGATAACTTTTAAGTTTTTCGACTCTTATTTTCGTCTTTTTTAGAAGCATCACTCTTGCATTTTGTCTTTCTAGGACCCATGATTAGAATTGATATTTGGTCCCTTCAAGAATAAAAATATACAAAACCTGTACACAAGCATCCCAAATTCGTATGTCCATGTCAATTAACTAACAATTAAATTTAATAATCACCATTTGGCAACACTAACAACACAACATAAACTAAGTCTAAAGAGTAAAGACTTAAAAAGCTTGAACTAACGAGTAAATCTTAAAATATGAAGGCCTGAAGCAAGATAACCAAATAAGAATAGGAATATCAAAAAAAAAAAAAAAACATCTTGAACTAAATAGGCATTTAGCAATACATAAAATCAGATGTTCCCCAAATTGCAATATACCCAAAGCTCAACTTCTTATGATATACAATTATCACAAAAGAAATTTTATTTAATTTTTGGTGGATTTTGTGGTCACTGCTGACTCACACATCAGGGAACCAATATTTTTTCACGAGTATCAAACGTACCCTATACCAACAACATTTGCAATTTGGGGTTGGGCCCCCAATATTTTGGGGGCCCTAGGCCGTTGCCTAGCTGGCCTATACCCAGCGACGGCCCTGCATACAGACCCCATGCGGACTGAAAATGGTGGTGGTGTTTTAATTGTATGTTAGAGTAAAAGAGTTTCTGTTAAGTGTAATTTCTTTCTGAGGTAGGATCCCTTACACTTTTCTTTTCACACTATCTCACACGTTGAGAGACATTTCCTTAACCAAAATCAAACAGTAACGTATTTGAAGTTAATATTTTGGGAATATGCTCGTCTTACAAAACTCTACTTACCCACAAAAAATGAGCTCATTCTGAAATACTAAACTTCACCATCCATCAATTTAAATTTTAACGGTTGAGAATTAATCGACTTTCAACGGTCAATTTTCAAAGTAGTAGATGGCGGAGCTATACATTTCGGAATTAGCTCATTTTTTGTGGGTATGTAGATCTTTGTAAGACGAACATATACGCAAAATATTAACTTCAAATACATTACCATTTAATTTTGGTTAGGAAAAATGTCTCTAAACATGTAAGATAGGGTAAAAATAAGGGTGGAAGGATCTTTGTTTTTATCTCTTTTGTGTTTTTCTGATGTGTTTACGGTTCAAAACTTTGTAGAGTTGTCTCTCATGTAAGGGTGATTCACTTTCATCATTACTCAATACAATTCAAAGTCAAATCGTCATTAGTAAATTTAAGTTTACATTGTCGACTCGCTTGAGTCCCTACACCAGTGGATAACTACTCACCAAAAATTAGTCAGTAAGATGGGAATGTCAAATTACCAATCTTTGGAGAAGTGTCATTAAAATTAAACTCGCGGCATTGAATACTCTCGAAAATTTTCAAATTATTTTTGTGTGTGCGCGCGCGCCTGTGTGAGATTGGGCCAGTGTGCCTGTTACAATTACAAGATATGAGATTGGGCTGCCTGTCCAGGAATACCGAAGGAAAATGTTCAAGGCACACATTCATTTTAGTTCAAGCTTTAGGACCCCTGCTAGTTTGTTTGATTATGTCACATTGTGTAAAAATTCTCCTTGACAATTGCCTTGGATCATTGAAAAGCATCGTCGTGTCTCCTCGGTTAGAAAATCAAACTGGTGTGTATGTACATGCAAAATAGTTATTGATTTTTGTTTTAACTGAAATCTGAGAAAACGATTAGTGAGCCAAGCCATAACAACATGTATATAATCATGCTTTCTTCATTTGCGCTCATCCTCAAGTTGTTTGTATAATGAAGCTCGTATGATGTTTCTGCTTATATAAATCCATGCTTCTTTATTTGATTTGTTTTTGCAAGTATCCATTTTGTTAGTGTCATATAGTTTTGTAAATGCTCTTATGTATCGCGGAATTGATCTACTAAATTTTTGGTAATTGATATGAATTTCAGGTCTCTCTTGAATGTTGGGATGTTGGAGAAAATTGAAATAACGACTTTTTAATAGAATGGAACTTCTTGCTGGGATGTTGGAGAAAATTGAAATAACGACTTTTTAATAGAATGGAACTTCTTGCAAGTTTTGAGCAACTTTCCAAGAATTTTTGAGCCGCCGATGTTCCTCTTTAAAGCCCCTTCTGTAAAACATCATTATACACTAGACAAGATAACTTAAATCAAATTATTAAATATGATATCCTTGAATTTAGTGGTTTGTAAGAGGGATAAATGACAGATTCAAATGTTAAGGCGCTAAAAATATAAAAAGTTTACATTTTCAACCTATATTGATCATTGCAGAGGAATCCAATTAGAATGCTAGCTGTTTTCAGGTGAGAATCATTTTCCAAACTCGTTCCAGAGATGCAATAACATGGTGGTATCTCCACAGGAATATTCAATAGAAGCTTCCCAAATATCTAACCAAATCAACATGGCAATTATGTATACATGAAAAGAAAAGAAAAGAAAAAGTTTATCGGCTGTTACACAAAATTTCTGATACATTTGAGCACATCACATATCTATATCTGATACACACTTAACAGCTCACGCATCACTTTTTTTTTCTCAAAAAATATAAAATAAGCGAAATTAGCATCATGTTGTACGAAAGCTTCATTGTCTGGAAATAGTACTCTCTCCTCATATTGTCGATTAGGAGATAGAAATTGAGTTACTAAATCATGCAAAAATGGCAGCCACACTTGCCTTAGGGGATTAACATAAAGCATACGAAAATAGGGAAAAAAATCTACATTGTTACAGATAATTTTGTTCTTGGACTGTTGTTGGGGTAGTGTCCATTGCTTCATAATTTCCTTTACCACTTGTTTATCATCTATCTAAAGGTTGCAGCATCTTTCATTGTTTGCCTTTGTCCATATCATTGCCGCCATAGTGATTCCATCCTTCATTGTTGCTACTCTGCAAGTGAAGATTCTTTTGTCCCTGATGTTTCCCTGTTCATCTGTAAATAAATTTATAACCAGAACCTCAGATAATTGATTTACAAAATGACAGTAGCTTGTAATAGTTGTTTTTAGGGTTGTTTTTGTTGTCCCCTTCAGAAGCAGATGTGTAGGTGTTGGGTTTCTGTTTAGACTTTTGGGGTTTTGGTGAGTGGTTTTTGTTTGAATATGATGCAAGATTTCATTGATTGTTGTGGTCGGATTTGCTTGAACATTTTGGAAGCATTTTTTACACCTTGCTTTCCATATTATCCAACATCTTGTTGCCATAGTTTCCACTCTTCTGACTAAATCACTTAAATCAGTGCCACCCCTATTGAACCAAGACTCGATCCAAACTCTAATGTTAACATTATCCTCCCTAGGAATTCTACAACCTAGACCAAACCACACAGAACGACTGAATTGACAGTGTAACATTACATGAGCAATATTTTCATCATAATAGTCACAAAAACAGCAAGTAGAGGGGATTTCAGGATTCCATCTACTTAATTTTGCCCTTACCGGGAGAATGTCATTGTAACATTTCCAAATAAAGATTTATATCCTAGGGATCGCCTTTATCTTCCAGATTTTATCCCAAATAGGGTTGGGAGGATTAAACACACATGCTTGGTTAGCGATGGAATTTATGCACTCATAAGCAGTCTTGACAGTCAAAATGGCATTTTTAGAGAGTGGCCAAATCAATTTGTCCGGCTGCGATCGAGTTCTTTGAAGGTCTATGGTAACTATATTCTCCACAACTTTTGGTTTGAAAACTTGTTGTAGAAAGCTTAGATTCCGTATCCTGGATTGCTCGTCAAAAACATCTTTAACCAATTTAAGAGTGTTTTGGATTATAGGTTTCGTGTCTTCAAAATTAAGCAGATTCGGGTGATCCATAGGGATCCAATGGTGGTCCCATAGACGAATCTTATTACCCATACCAATTTTCCAATAGCTCCATTTTTTGACCACTTCCATACCACACCGTAGAGCCCTTTCCATAGCCAGGAACTAGAAGGGCTAGGCTTTTGAAGACAAAGGGGGCAGAATTTTTGAGGTATTTTTCCTTTAAAAATTTTGAGGACAATTGTTCTAGGTTTTGAACTATTCTCCAGGAAGATTTTGCCAGCATGGACTTGTTGAAATTACCAAAAATTTTGAATCCCAGTCCTCCCTGGTTTTTTTTTTCGTACAAAAGTTTGTCCATGCTTTAAAGCATGTTCCCCTGGAGTTTGATTTTTTGTGTCCCCACCAAAAATCTCTATTGCGACTATCCATTGTTTTTGTGATTTTTTTTTGGAATTACAAAGCAAGACATTTGATAAGTTTCCATAGAGTCAGCCACATGTTTTATCATAACTCCCTTTCCCACCCCTGAGAGAAGTTTACTAGACCATCCCGCTAATCTTCGGTTATGATTTTCAGATATAGATTGGAAGCAAACTATTTTATATCTGTTGGTGAAAAGAGGTACACCCAGGTATTTATCCTCTAGTTTTATTCTCCCCACCTTCAAAATATCTATCATTTTTTGTGCATTTTCGTCCGAGATTTTTTTTCCAAAAAAGATTCCCGATTTTTCATAATTTATTAATTGACCCGACGCCTTACTGAAATTTTCAAGCACAAGAAGAAGGTTTTGCAATCTTTCTGAGTAGCTTTGGTAAAAATCAAGAAATCATCAGCAAAAAGAAGGTGAGAAATTGAGATCGGCATTTTTGAAAAAGTGACTCCATTTATTAGTTTCTTTTCTTCCGCATCCATTAGGACTCTCGAAAGGCTTTCCATGCATATAATGAACAGATATGGGGACAAAGCGACCCCTTGTCTAATTCCCCTAGTTGGCTTAAAGAAGCCAGTGGGAGAACCATTTAATAACACAGAGCAAGTTGTTGTACTAATGCATTGGAGAATTAAAGAGATCCAATCATTATTGAAGCCCAACCTTTCCATAATTTTCGTCAGAAAGCTCCATTCCACCCTATCAAAAGCTTTTGACATATCCAATTTGATCCCCATGTAACCATTTTTTATTTTCTTAGTTCTCATAGTATGGATAACCTCATGGGCTATTATGATATTGTCTGCTATTTGCCTGCCAGGGACAAAGGCCGATTGATACAGAGAAATGAATTTATCAAGGAAAGGCTTTATTATGTTTGCAAGCAGTTTCGAAATGATTTTGTAAATGGTGTTACAGAGGGATATTGTCCTGGAGTCAGCTTGAGTTTCTGGAAATTCTTTCTTTGGGATGGGAGTTATGAAAGTGGAATTTAATTCTTTTAGAATAAATTTGGATTCAAAAAATTGTTGGATCATTTTTGTAACATCATCTTTTATTAATAACCAATTTTTGTGGTAGAAGCTAGCAGGGAAACCATCAAGACCAGGAGATTTATTTGGGTGCATATCAAACACGATTAATTTTATTTCTAATTCAGACGGGATACGAAGAAATTTTGTATTGTCTGACTCCGAAATGCAGCATGGTATAAGATTCAATATTTAATTTTTGTTATTAGGGTTGGAGGTACTAGCCATAGCAGCAAAATGATTGAAAAACGTATCTTCTATCTGCTCTCTTTCATTACACCATTCTCCATTTTTTTTCACTGCTTCTATCCTTAGTTTTCTTGCCTTAAAAGTGGCCGATGTATGGAAGTATCCTATGTTTTTGTCCCCTAATTGGATATTATTATCAGTAGCCTTTATCTTCCAAAAGGCTTCTTCAAATTCATACCACTTAAGAAGGTCAGATTGGATTTGTTGGATACGAGGATTATTTTCAGGCAGTTTGAGTTTATTTTTTGCATGTTCCAGAGTTTGGTTTAGATTTTTAATATTATGTTGTATATTACCAAAATACTCTTTATTCCAATTTTTTATTTCTTTTTTAACATTTTTAAGTTTATATACAAACTTAAAAGCATGTGACCCATCCACCTCTATGTCCCAAGCCTTTGCTATGACATCAAAACAAGAGGGGTCTTCCATATAGATGCCAAATTTTTTGAAAGGCTTTGCTCCATCTTTTCAACAAGGTGATGTTCTTACGAGGAGAGGACTATGGTCTGACCCTAAGGGAGCTAAATGATAAGCCATAGCTCTGGGGAAAAAATCAATCCAAGACGAGTTTGTTAGAGCCCTATCAAGCCTAGCTTCTATTAAATTTAGCCCACTTCACTTATTGGACCAGGTAAATGGGTATCCTACAAAACCCAAATCCAATAAACCCGATTGGTTTATCAAATGAGAGAAGAAAGTCGCCTCAATTTAATCTATCTTCTTCCCACCTCTAGAGGTTTATCAAATGAGCTAGCAGTTTCCTTGATTACTCTAGAGGTTGTAGTCTTTGTCCATTTATCATCATTTGCCTTTGGGGAGCTTTTGAGAGCATTCATCATCATCTTTTCTTTGCTAACCTCCATATCCCTTTCAGATCGGTGAGGAAAAAAGGGTGAGGATGTAGAGATGATTGGAGAAAGAGTATTTCTGGAGGAGGTGGTTGAACTTGATGAGAAAGATTTTGTTGATTGAGATTGGTTTGGAGGGGTAATGATTATAGTAGTTGGGGTGAGGATCAATTGAACACCAGAAGTAGCTTGGGGGCTAGAGGTGATGGGTACAATGATTTTCCCATTAGTTGGTGTGGGAGCTTGAGGTTTGAGTTTAATTCAAAATCCATTTCGATAACTTTTTCTCTTTGTTTTTTCTGTTGAGACTTAGATTGGATAATCAAAGCCTTTAAGAGATTTCGTTCCAGGTTTATCTTGAGAAGTTTAGTAAAAAGTTTGATAGGATTTTTTTTTTTATTTCTTCTTTATCTTAGCTCTACTGGTCTTGTTGCAGCTTTCAGGACCAGAACCTTCCTTAGCTTCCACATCAGTTGTGAGTTTACTAATTTCTGCCTTCATTTGATCCATTTCTGATTCCCTGATGCCTTCCATAGTATTTGAAGTACCAACATGGTGAGCTAAAGGAGACATAACTTGTATTTGTTGAGATTTCGTGTACTCATCAAATTTGTATATTTTCTTTCCTGTATCCTTGTCCCTTATAAGAGTTATTTTCCCTTTTTCTCCCATGCAGAAAGCTAATTCCTCCAAGGGTTGTTGGGGAGTCTCTCCTGTGGAGCTTATGGTCAGAGATGGAGGTTCGATTTTCCTTTGTATCTTCCTGATATTGACTTTCTTGGTGGGAATTACTCTCTTCTTAAAATGTTCAGAACCTGGCGGATATTCGATGTAGCGGTCCAGTGCTGAGATTTTTAAGAAAGAGCTACTTGATGTATCAAAACCTAGAGTTGATGGTGGACCATGGATGAAGCTGAAGCTGCTAATCTCTCTGTCAGTTTTCCTGCTCCCAATTTCGCTGTCAGATCTCTGCAACTTGGATGCTAGTAAGGCCTCAATAGCTTCATCAACATGTCTTTTTGAAGTAGAGATATGACTATCTATCTTGGATTCATGCAGTGAGATCCCAACTTTAAAACTTGCCTGAATAGGTTCTACTACCTCAATCTCTAGTAACATTTGCTCATTTCCTTTATCGATCCCAGTTGATTGCATCACACTATTTTCTCCTTGATATGTAACTATATGGCTCCATTGATTGAGTTGATGTCCCCCCCTGTAAAAGAGTCTGTGATTGCTTCCAGCTGCTCTTCCACAAATCTTGCGTCTTCTTCTATCTCCATCTGTGATACAGGAGTATCTTAGCAACATTTGGGCCATGTTAAGACTAGTGAGTATCTATAAGATACTAGAATATTATATGTACAGAAGTATGTGAAGATTATATGCATTTTAGTATGCGCAGATCATATGCACAGTACATGAGTATCGTAGTTGGTGACATGAAGATTATATACACGGAACTAAGTGGTGTGCAGATTTTATGCACATAACAGTTCAGCCATATTGTGGCTAGAGACGAGGATGATTGCCAGCCTAGGTTTAGTTGAGCCATACTATGGCTAGAGAGTATCTAGAAGATACAAGAAGAGGTGTAAAGTTTGTTAACTTAGCCTAGAAGTTTGAGATTTCCTAACTTAGATGGGATTCCTAGTTTAGATGAGTTCTAAAAACTCATAGTTTTATTACTTTTACAGCAAGTTCTCACTCATATAAAAGGAGGAGACTTGTAGGTTAGAAAGGCAGGAGAAAACGAGAGGAAGAGCAGCCATATTTTTGGTTTGTAATAGAGTTTTCTTTCAAGTAAAGAAGAAGAAGTTAGTAGAGAGAAATCTCCGAGAGAAGAACCCATTGAAGGTTTGTAAAAGAGTATTTTTCTTTCAAAGTAATAAAGAAGAAGAAGTTAGAAGAATCAATCGTATTCTTTTCTTTGTATTACATTATCTTTTTTTTTTTTTTGTGTTCTTCCTAACTTCCTATTAAACAACACTGACTCTAGGTACCCTTGATTGATTATGTATCAATCTGCACTGCCAGCTGAGGGTCTTGGTATAACATTTTTAACTTTCCGATGTTGTGATTGGATGAGTGAACAAGGCGTCCATTCATTTTACTTCAGCCGAGTCATAACATGCTATCATAGCTTAGTTTGATTAGTATGTTCCCTAAGCTGCAATATCATTGTGTTATGTTTGACAAATGTTGCTAATTACCCTGGATCCAATTGTTTTTTGTGGAAATATGTTATCCATATGAAAAACATGAATGTCTCTCCGATGAGAAAAATTATACTTGGTTCATTTTCCGCAAAGGAGTCTGATAATATCACGTAATTTTCCACCTGCCGATTACCTTGGATCAAATTGTTTTTTGTTTTTTGTGGAAATATTTATCCATTAAATGCATGAACATCTCTCGATGAGAAATGTGGGAAAATGATGAACTTAGTGAAACGTCGACAGAACTGAAATTGCTTTAGTTGTACATCAACATGTATATATTGTCATACTTCATTCATCTTTTTATCATTATCAAGCAATCCCACTTTTTTTTTATCTGGGCTAACCCTTAAGTTGTGTATAATGAAATCTTTCATGATGTTTTTATGTTTATAAATGCATGCTTTGTATTATAGTTTTAGCTTTCGTAACTGTTATGATCCATGTTCAGTTTCTAATTTGCTTCAAAAAAAAGTTTCTATTTGTACATGCTAAGCCTCTTATGATGAAATTTCAAATCACATTTGTCTTTAGAAAAGATGGGATGGTGGAGAAATTTGAAGCCAAGACCTCATTTTTGATGTAATTGACATATTGAGCGAAAGTAAAAATCTTTGGGAAGCTGTAGTTCTAATCACCTTGGTATTTAAAGAAGATAGTTTAGGAAAGAGGTATTTAGGAACCCCGTGACTATAATAACTATTTTGCTCGTGTAGAAATCTTGTGGTTGCTAAGGATTTAGTTAGCCCAGGCGGGAATCCAAATTTACGCCTATGAGTCTTGGGCTCGTGAATAGCTAGGCAACATTAGCAATAAAACCCCATGCACCTATAATCATGCTTTTGTTCATTTGCACATATAGCTTAAATTCCAAACATTAAATCTATTGTGATGTAAAAGACAAGATGTGTATGGGTACAAATCCGTGCTTCTTGTTCTCATTGCATGGTTGTCGATAACGTTTCTTCAAAATTTACTGAATAAGATGTGAAATGTCGCCGATCAAACTAAATTAAGTGTCCGTAAAATTAAACTTAACGACTCAACAATTGCTTTCTTTGTGTGTGTGCCTGCTTAATGTGGTAATTTGGAGTGTTTCCGAAGAACGAGTGAACAAAATGTATGAGCTTGTTCGACTGCTTGTCCAGGGGATGGAAATTTTTAAGGCACCAATTCATTTTAGTCCAAGCCCAGGAAATCATGTGCCTAGCGTATTTGCTTGATGTGCTAGGAAGTACAAGTTGTGCTATGTCGTGCTAAATGAGGTGGTGTTGTGTTGTACCAGAAAAATAAACGAGTTGTGCTATGCTAGCACACTTATTTCATGTTTTCCAAATTAAATAAATATTTTTTAGATATTTTAATTACCATATGTATTATTATAAAAACAAATTACCATAACGAAAATAAAATGTCAAAAACCGGTTAAAACAAAGATTTTTTTTTGTGAAATATGCATCAAATGTGATATATTGTGCACTACATGATATGGTGTGCTTTCTTCTCATGCAGTAATGTGATGTGCCGCATGTTTACACGTAGTGATGTGCCTATTTGTCTGGCATAGCACAACACACTAAGGCCTAAGCTAACATGTTGTGCCCGAGCTGTGCCAGGTCACATGTTGCGCTGTGTCATATAAACGTCCTCATCCGACCAAATTTACACCTTTACTGAGAGTCATGCTACCTAGCTAATTTAATTATCCGTCCGATGTAAATATTCTCAATCCATAAGTAAGTGAGATTTTCTTATTTGTACAATTCTTAAGAAAAATCTAGTGATCCATAAATTATTTGTGCAATCCATAAATAAGTGAGCTTTTCTTATTTGTACATAATTGTTAGAAAAAAGTAGTGATCGTTAAGTAACAAATGTCAAAAGATAGAACCCACCTGAATCTAACAGTTACAAAATTAATTTATTATACTTCATGGGTGGATGAAAATAATCTTGCAGGGTATGGACTAATCCTTCGTTCTGAAACAGGCTCAGCACAAGCTGGATCTGGGACTTTCTACGCCTCCAGCTCTGAAGAGGCAGAGGCTCTGACTCTTCTTGAATCAGCAAGGTGGGAAAAAAGCATGAGTTGTAAACACTTTTGGATGGAAGGAGATTGCAAAGGGGTAATTGATTTTGCGTATGGGAAGACAAACACAATTCAATGGAGGAACCAAGCCATAATCTCTGAAGCTAAGAGAGTTTTGATGTCATGCGAGTGTTTTTTGGGTTTTTCTTTCAAACATAGAAGTGGTAACAGGGTAGCAGATGAATTGGCAAAACAAGCAAGAAATTGGGGGCACCACAAGCAACATTGGTGACATATGCCATCTTTCATTCACTGCGCTTTAGCTTCTGAGTCCAGTTATTTAGTTTCAAACGCATTGTAATCACAATCTGAGGATAATAGTTTGTTGGAAGTTTCTCATATCACAGTTTCTTCAACTGAGAAGGACCACAATTTTGCTATTTTCGTTTGATATGAGTTCATTGAAAAGCGTCATCGCGTCTCCTTGGTTAGAAAATCAAACTGATTTATTTAAAAAAAAAAAAAAAAAACAGAATTGTGTTAGTTATATGTCAGCATATATATAATCATGCTTTCTTCATCGGATCTCATCCTTTAAGTTGTGTATAATGAAAGCTTTTATGAAGTTTATCAACTAAATATCTAGTAATCGACGAATTTCAGATCTCTTTCAAAAGATTGGATATTGGAGACAATTGAAATGAAGATTTTTCAAATTTGTCGCAATTCATATTCCAGGGATTATTGAATAATATTTCAAGAATGTCCGAGTCTCTGATGTTCCTCTTAAGGATCCGCTATTAACAACACTGGACAGTCAACATTGTCTGAGCGTCAATGAAGATAACTTATATACGTCATCATTACCTTCTCAAACATTAGGATTGGATGTCTAGTGAAGTTCACTTAACTCACGATTTCAGCTTAGTCATAGCTGGTAATTTGACGATGAAATTGGAGAACTTAGAAAATATTACGAATAATAATTAGGAAATCAAAAAGAAATTGAAAAAATAGACCAGTCTAAATGTGGATTCTATTTCGTTGTAATTTGTTAGACGAATTTTATAATGTGCAAATGAGATAACTTATCGGTCGGTATCCGGTTTGTTGTTTTCATTTTTTGTCGTTAGTAGAATCCATTTCATTTCTTCATTGCAAATATAACTGTTTATCTTAAGGCCAGGTTGTGATTAGATGAGATATCCCCAAATTTATACGAGGATTGAGACAGATTCAAAAGTCAAGTCGCTGGAAATAAATAAATTTACTCTTTCAACTTTAAGTTTAAGTAGTCGGAGTAGAATCTTCCGAATTTTTTTTATCATGAAAAGCATTAACGTCACTCCATAAGAAAAATAGAATTTTTGGTTTAATTATGTATGTACATGTGGTTAGAGGTGTAAAACGTGCCGGCCCGGCACAACTCGGTACAAGAAATCGCGAGCGTGTTTCATGTGCCATGTGTCGTGCTGTGTTGTGCCAACGATTTAAACGTGGTGTGCAGTGCTGTGCTTTACTAGTCAAAAGCTAGGCACATCACAGCCCACGGGCACAATACACGAATAAACGTGCCGTGCTGGCATACGTGCTATAAATAATCCGAAATCACTTAATTTATACATTAAGTCGGAAATTATCACAAGAATTTAATTAGACAACATATCATTTGAAATTATTTCAAGTAAAATTAACAAGTTTATTCAATAAAAATAAATAGCCCATCAAATATAAAATTGGATTATTGTCATGTAAATTAATGTTCTAGTTAAATATAGGTGACGACATTATAACAACGATATTGAAATATATTTTCCAAATATTAAGGTATTATATGTGTTGTTATAAATAAGTCAGCATAAAATGTTTAAAACTAGCTAGAATAGTGACTCTTTTGTGAAATATAAATTTTTTTTGATGTATTATGCCTTGTTATATGGTGTATTTGTACATGTTATGACGTGCTTTCTTAACATGCTGTGCTGGGCTGGGCCACGTGCTTATCCGTGCCGCGTGCTGTGTTACTGTGTCAATTAGTCAAACCCAGCACGTCCCATATAACTAACGTGATGTGCCATGCTGGGCTAAGTCACGTGCTGGGATGGGCTGTGCTCAAATTTTAGCGTGTTGTACTGGGTTGTGCTCGTGATGGGACACATCCCAATTTACACCTCTACATGTGGTCATTGAAATTTTGTTAAACTGAAGTCAAGGAAATGATATATTGACTTGGTGAGCCTTCAACAAAACTGCAGTGCTTTAGCGGAACATCAAAAAGTGCATGATGCTCATGATTTGGGCTCACCCTTAAGTTGTGTAATATTAAATCTCTTATAATGCTCATGTTTATAAATCCATGCTTTCTATCGCAGTTTTAGTTTTCAATCATCGGGAAACATATCCAGTTCTATTAGTACTTGTTAAGCCTCTTATATATAAATCAGTTACTAATTGATGGATTTTTCAGATCAGTCCTGCATTGGGATGGTGGAGAAAATTGAAGTTAAAAGTCTCATGACTTTTGTTTTTCTTAATCAACGCATCAGCATGCATTGAATCAAGCCTTTGCTCAGTTATACTCATCATCTCCTTCTTCTTCGGAAGATGAACTAAATATTCCCATAGCTACAGTGACTCAAGATATTAATTAGAAATAGGCAACAAAAATGGATGGCTATGAAGAAGAAGGTGAGAATGATCGTGAAGAACATAATGTTAAAGGTTCAAGACCATTTAGAGAAGACGATTTGGGGTATATGTTGAATGATCCAAACTTTTATGGAGAGGAAATCCTAGACGATGCTTTCATGGAAGAAAATGAAGAATCACCCGAGATCGAAGCTAATGATGCATCAAACATACATGTATTGTGTTAAGAAACTCAATACCCACTTTGAATGCGTTTGTAAACAAGAAACTCTATTAATGCATGCATTTAACGCCATGAACTACCCAGAATCGGTAGCTAATGTATCCAAATATCTACCGAATATAACCTACTGAGTACCAAATATTTACATTCGGTAGTTTAAAGAAAGTCTATTACTACCGAATATTTGAAAACCCCCAAATTGATTTTCCAAAATATCTACATTCAGTAATTATTATAGTATATTTACGACCGAATGGCCCCAAAAACGTAATCCTCAAAATTTTGAAACTCAGTGTTCTTATCTTTTACATTCGCTAGTATTATACTTTTATCTAACTACCGAATATATCATTGGCCCCAAATTAAAATTATCGCAAACTTGTAAAAATTGTAATTCTTCTTCTGTGAAAATCGGAGGAATATTTCTTACTTGACCTTCCGATTGTTTATATTCGGAAGTATTACCATATATATATCTTCCGTTTAGGATTGTTTTTGTACTCAGGAGAGTGTCTAAATATTTCTATTAAAATCGGTAGGTTTGGGAACATAATATTCTTCCGATTATATGACAATCGGTTGTAACACTTACTGAATGTCTACCGATTGATATAGTAAAACACGTTGTTTCATTTTGCAGGCCATTGTAGCGGTTGTTGATGATTTCTATTTGAGGCCCGATATTTCCCTACACTATGCAAACGATTTGGTATACTCATTACTATTATTATTATTTTTTTTTAAATATGTATGTTAAATGCTTATACTTATGATATTTGTTTTGTTATATTCGTGTTTAGTCATTTGCAAGTAAGAATGAGGCAAAGGAATGGCTTATGAACAAGGAAAAAGATAACATGTGTGTTGTAGTTCAAAACAATCATGTGGATGAAACTCGATTTGAAATGATTTGTGAGCGTGGTGGGAAGCGAAAGAGTCATGAGGGAAAGAATAGTAAGTACGTAAGGAAAACGCAGAGGAAATACTGAAGCAATACAAAGAAAATCGGATGCCCTTTCAAGATTGTCTTCTATAAGCCTGAAGGTAAGGAAGGTTTATACTGTAAAATGTCTAAATTTGATAATGGTTGTCATAACCACGATGATCCGAATACTCTACTTGGACATGTAATGGTTTCCAAGCTAAAACCAAGAGAAATGGAGACGGTGAAGTCTATGAGGATCCAAAAAGTGAGTGTGATCTTAAGTAAAATAAAGGCGGACGACCCCAAAAACTTGTCTTCCTTATCTACAATTAAGTCGGCCATAGCTACGATCAAAAGGACGGAATGGGATGGTAGAACGGTCACGCAACAATGGGAGTGGTTAGAGGAGTTACACGATTACACATTGAGAAGGGAAGAAAAGGATGGTAAAGTGGTTCGTATTTTCTTCGCACATCCCGAAATGATCCAATTGGCTCAATGCTTTCATAAAATTTTGTTGATAGATGAAACTTATAAGACAAACAAATATAACATGTCGTTGTTGAATATTTCTTGCCACACTTCGGACAAAAACACATTTACAGTTGCATGGGGTTTAATGGATCATGAGAACAATGTGAGTTTCATTTGGATGTTGGATACGTTGAGGTCCATTTATAATGGTGATGATTTTCCAAGGGTTATTGTAACGGATAACGATCAAGCCCTAATGCATGCAATAGCGGTAGTGTTTCCGGAAGCCCGAAACTTGCAATGTATGTGGAACATTTAATGGAACCTCAAATCCAATTGCCATCATCATTTCCAAGCTAAAAACCCAAGGAAGGGTACCAAGAGGTCGAAGGAAGAGGATGATCGCATTAGTAAATTAACCGTGGAAGAACGAGAGGAAGAGAAACGGTTATTTAATGAAAAATGGAAGGATGATGGAATGATTTGGAGAATGTTTATGAAAGCATGAGACAAGATTGTTTGGTCAATGACCTAGGAAATTTACGAAGATAACTTGAAGAAATTTGAGGATGAATATGGCACGAACTATCCAAAACCCGTTGAGTATTGTAAAACACAATGGTTACCTCTTAAGGAGAGGTTTGTGTTTGCATGGAGATATGAATATCGTAACTTCAAGAACGAGGCGACAAGAATTGCGGAGGGGTCTCATGTCCAATTAAAGACTATACTACTTGGTAGTCAAAATGGAGTTGTGTCGATTCAAGAAGCCATCCATGAATACACCAACCGTGATCTCGTAAAGATTATGACTAGTATTCAATTTAGTGTAAACCAATTCCCAAAAGAACATGATAAGGAAAGATTGCTTCTAAGGGGAATTGTTCATAAAGTTTCAAGATGGGCAATAAATCACATGATGAAACAATTGAAGTTTTATAAAGATTACGATGACGAGAATATGGTTTGTGTTTGCAAGGATATGATAGGTATTGGACTCCCGTGTCGTCATAAGTTGGGTAGGTATGTTGAAGTGATTGACATCAATGATATTCATCCATTTTGGAAGCAATTAAATTTTACTCCAAGCACCCCGGTAGTTGATGGTCCGTCTTTCTTTGAGTCTGAATTGTGTGCACGAATAACCCAGCGTTACGCTACATCAAATGACACCAAAAAGAAAATATGGATGCACAGTTTGGAGGAAGCCCTTCACCCATGTTTATGGGAAGTTGATGAACCTATTAAGAAAAAGGGCGCCGGTAGTCCCAACATCGAAGTGTCGAGGACCATCCAAAGAAAATAGTTGAAGGAGTATTTGTCTAATAAAAAAATAAAGAATCGGCACGAGCGTTCGGAAGCCGACTATGAAGATGAGTCAGAACCTAAGAAAAGAGGTTGTCCAAGAAAGGATGAAAGTGGACCAACCACACTAAAAGTCTTACCAAAGGTCTCTACGGAGCCTTCTCAAGCAAGTCAATCTGAGGTGGTGGAAGAAGTTGTGTTAGTGGAGACCCAAGCTAGCTCTATTGTTGTTGATCAAATGAGCGACTCGCAATAAACATAACTAACGGAGTTTGTGACTATAAAAGAGAAGTATGGTAGTCTTTGTTGCCCCAAGGATCTTCATGGAAGACCAAATCGAACCACGTATATAATTATCGAAAAGTATTTGGAACAACTCCCTCCACTCATTGTTCCATTTGTTTTGTCCACTGAAGAGGTTGATAGGGATAGTAATTGTGGATTTCACATCGCTATGGAACAAATTGGTTACTTTAAAGATGGGGGTTCGAAAATGTCACCTAATGCCAATATTTAAGAAATAAGATAGTGGTAAAACTAATGAAGGACAAGGATATCTATATGGAGATGATGAGGCGAGGAGATAGATACAACAAAAAGGTGAGTTCAAAGATTTAGTTGAGCGTATAAAGTTCCGAAATGGATTGAAGACAATCGGATACAAGTATTGGATGACAATGCCTAAATGTGGATATCTCTTAGATGAAGTTTTGAATTACGTGTTACATTTATTTGTTCCTTCTAAGTATGGACTTAGTATGATGTTTGCACCCACAAGAACGGTTTGTGACGAGTTGGTTAAAGATAGAAGAATCATTATGGCGTTTGTGAATGAAATGCATTTTATCGGATTAAGGGTGAAGAAAGATTGTCCGTTACCTCCGTTGAGTAAGTGGAATGATTACTTCCCAAAGAACCATTGCAAGGATTGGGTGAAATAATATGAGTCCAACATAGTTGATTGGGATCGTGTCGTAAAGAACAACTTTCCCGATGGGTTACTCAAATTAATTGAAGATGGTGATGATGATTAGTCTGTCCATTATGTTTAGAAGATGTATTTTGAATCTGGTTTTTTTGTAAAACCCATTGAAGATATGTGATATAATTGGTTGATAATTTTAGACATTAAACCACCGAATGTAACATTTGCAGGGTTTTTTTTTCTTCAAATTTTCGATTACATGTATTTTGAACACATAACTTGAAGAAATTGGAACACTTCTATATTCAGTAGATTAATTCAGTATACTAACTTCCGATTATAACTCTGGCAGAGGAAATTTGAAAATAATATCATAATCGGTAGATTAAACAACATACTAACTGCTGATTATAACTCTGACAGATAAAATATGAAAATATTATCAAAATCGGTAGATTAAACAACATACTAACTACCGATTACAACATTTCAGACAATAATTTTAGGAAATTTTTCCAAACTCTATACCGTGGCCACGGCCTTGAAGAATTCATAACTTCCATCATATGTGAATTCTTCTCCTTTTTCCTCTAAGTAGTGCCTTTTTGCAAGTTTTTCCTACATAAACCGAAACAAGCTATAATAGAATGCAATGTTCATATAAACTATAAAGACGATATGCTAAATTCGTATAGTATCGTATGCAAATACTTACAAATTTTTGGATCGAAAAGCTTAAGTGGATATTGTTAAAGATCCTATTTCGTATCGTTATGTAATCATTTACCCCTTTTTGGATAAGTCGGAACCGATCATGAACTTGTTGGAGGGATCTTTGCTTTGGATTTCCATATTCTCGCACAAATTGGCTATACACTCTCCCCCAAAAGATTTTGGTTGTTAACCTTCCGGCAATGACATCTTCACGTCTTGTTTCTTGGTACCATATTTTGACACTGGACAAATCTTCAGTTGCGTCAAAGTTTGACATGATTGTAATATGAAATAGAGTGGTACAACAAAATACTAGACAATGGAATATAGATGTGTGTAGTTTGGTGCATCAATGAGAAGAGCATACCCTCCTTATATAGATTAAGGTTCGAACGGCTCTTTTTCATAAATTATGGCCGTTAGGTGAGGCACGAAAAGAGTGAATAGGTACAACTTACACCGTGCCAACAATAATTCACGATAATCGGTGGAAAATGTTACACATTTAACTGCCGAATATTATAATCGGAGGTTTGTGTTTTTTTCACACCACCGATTATATGCATTTTGAATTCAGGAACCTGTCGTTTTATTTTACCTAATATTCGATAGGAAAAATTATTTTTTTATTACCGATTATGTGTGCATTTCGAGGCACGACTCTTTTTTTTAAATAAGTATCCGTTGTAGTATAATCGGTACATTACTAAACATAATAATTTCCGATTCCAACCAAACAATAGCCAAAAAAATTCAACTTCGATATATTCGGTAGGACTAACTACCGATTTTAGTTAATATTTTGAATATCATAATATGATGTAACGATTATACTTCGACAATTCCATTAAAATGACTTGTGATTAGCTTCATGGACGTCTTTGACCTCCCTAAACGGATTAAATTTGTCCATCGCCTTAAGGATTCTGAACTGAGCTTCGAAACAAAAGTTTGATCTATTCCATCTCCTCTACTCCTAGAGAGATCGTTCTATCACCTCATCATTGGTTTCACCCCTCAATCGATATTGATTCACAAGATAAATAAAATGGACGAATTCTGGGACGTGTTCGTTTATTGAACCAATTCGGCAGAAAAGATCAGCAGAGTGACAGTTATTTGGGTTTCCGGTGTCGACGCAAAAAATTTTGTGAATTCTCAACAAATAACTCATACTCATTACACCTCATTGGCTACGTTCTTCTCCCCGTCTCGGATAGAATTGAACATAGCGCCTACATAAAGAAAAATCTTCTTCAATCGTGAACTCCATAGGATTAATGAATGGTTTGGCCATTATGTTGAGGATAATTTATTTGATGTTGGAGAGATTTAAAATTTATTTTTGTTGTATATAGGAGAAGAGATACCCTCCTTATATAGGTTATGTAATCCAACGTATATTGTTTTTGAAAATATGGTCGTTTATACGAGGTGTAACACGAGTGTACGCAGCATGTGAATCATCCGCACATTAGAATTTCTATAATCGGAAGTTAAAAATGTCACCGAAACCTCCGAATATTGAGTGGTTTAACTTGTCATATCGGAGGATAAGTCATTGCTTTTAACTACCGAATATATGATGGCCCAAAATTCCAATTTTTGGAAAAATGTAGATTTCTATGGTTTTGAAATAGTAATATTTGGACGTAAATAAAATTAAAAAACCTCCGAATGTATTGGCTAAACAATCCACAAGGTCCTTTGGAACCACCTAGGGCCATGGCGTGGTTGGTTTTGAACTTGTCATATTCGGAGGATTAGTCATTGCTTTTAACTACCGAATATACGATGGCCCAAAATTCAGAATTTTGGAAAAATGTAGATTTCTTTGGTTTTGAACTTCTCAAAATTGGAAGTAAATAAAAACTCAAAAACCTCATAATGTATTGGCTCACCATCCTTACATAGCCTTTGGAACCACCTAGGGCCATGGAGTGAGTGGTTTTGAACTTGTAATATTCGGATGATAAGTCATTTATTTTAACTACCGAATATACGATGGCCCAAAATTCAAATTTTGGAAAAATGTAGATTTCTCTGGTTTTGAACTAGTAATATTCAGACATAAATAAATAAAAAAAATTCTGAATGTATTGGCTCACCATCCTTACATGGCCTTTGGAACCACCTATGGCCATGGCGTGAGTGGTTTTGAACTTGTAATATTCGGATGATAAGTCATTTATTTTAACTACCGAATATACGATGGCCCAAAATTCAGAATTTTGGAAAAATGTAGATTTCTCTAGTTTTGAACTAGTAATATTCATACGTAAATAATAATAAAAAAACCTCCGAATGTATTGGCTCACCATCCTTACATGGCCTTTGGAACCACCTAGGTCCATGGCGTCAGTGGTTTTGAACTTGTGATATTTGGATGATAAGTCATTTATTTTAACTACCGAATATACGATGGCCCAAAATTCAGATTGTTGGAAAAATGTAGATTTCTCTGGTTTTGAACTTCTCATAATAGGAAGTAAAAAAAAACTCAAAACCTCCGAATGTATCACCCCACAATCCATCAAAAAAACCATTCTTAATCAATAACGTGATTTAAGACTTAAAATCAGATGCGAACCTTAAAAACGACATAATCTAACACAAACTATAAAAACTATAAAAAAGGAAGTTTGTTATTCATTTAGTTTTTGATTTTACTTTACGACCGTGACTACCTCCAAGTCCTGCATGCCACGAGTTTGAGGACCTCCAGCTTCAGAACCTTCCGTTGGAGCGGTCGTCGAAGCTCGAGCTCTTTTACCCGTCTTTGATACTTCCATCTTGGGCGGAGGATTCTTCGTGGACTTCTCCCTAAATTCAGCTGCATAATCTTCATTACCCATATTGTCAATTGGGTCTCAAGCCTATTGTATCTTCTCAACTGGCACGGGATCTCCACTCCTAATGCATGCAGTTAACATTTTGGAAACACGCTTGAACCTATTCACCTATTTTAAAACATAATGACATAACATCAAATGGTTATTACATAAGATTTATAAAAATAACATCAAAAAAGTTATAATAATACGCACCAGTCTATCATAACCAGTTGGTTTGTCTTTGATGATACAATTATAACTAGACCCCGCCGAAGTAGTCTTGGATTTAATTTCACGGATAACCAAATGATGTGATACGTTCCTATACAAAATCATATAGCCTGGAGAATTTTCTTCACGACGGGTTGAAGGTTTACCAGTGTTGATAATGAACTCAGTCGTCTTATCCCAGTTATCAGGAACATTAGGTGGGCCTTTGTGAACTATCGTGAGATTGTCACCACTAGAAGAGCAGAACTCCACCTCCAATTTGTGGTAATACCTTAATTCCTCCATTGGTTGATGTTGTATATACCCCGTGTTGTCGCATCACCCTAGAGGGGTTGTACATCACATATCATGCGGGGTGCCACATCGGTCCAAAATAAAGGGACAAGTATGACCGAACATTTATATGGCAGCTAGATCGATCTTCCTTGTATGGATCAAAGCATATGTCTAAGGCCTTCAATTGGTCCAAAATCTCCCTCATGTGAATCAATTGCTGCTCTTTTTTCCTAGAACAATTTTCTTCTAAGATATACTTTGTTCCTCTAGGAGTACCTTTGCGCCACTCCGGGTTCTCTCTGGCCAATTTAAGGATAGGGAAGTGGTCATAGATCCATGCTTAGATGGATAACAAACCAAGTATTAGTAAATAGATTAATAACAATCGGAACCAAATGTACATTAATTGCACCCGAATATATACAATCGGAGGAAGGTGTCTACCGAATAAGCAACATTCGGAAGTACAAAATGTATATGTCCTACCGAATATGCATCATTTGGAGTTCAGTAGACTATATTTTTTTGCCCTACATATTCGGTAGTATTTTACAAACAATAATACCCGATTCTATATAATCGGAAGAAAAACTAAGTTACATGTTTCCGAATACTCAAAATTCGGAAGAAAAAAAAGTGTAATTCCCACCGAATATCCTTCATTTGGAGTTCAGTAACCTATGGTTTTTTGCCTATATATTCAGAAGTAATTTCCCAACATAATGTTCCGATTCAATATAATCGAGAGTCAAACTAAGTAAAGTTTCTCCGAATAAAACACATACGGACATAATAAATGGATCATTTCCTAACGAATATGCATCATTTGGAGTTCAGTAAAATATAGTATTTTGGCCTATATATTCGGTAGTAATTTTCCAAGGCTAAATTCCGATTATAAACAATCGAAAGTACAACTATGTAATTTGTTTCCGAATACACTACATTCGAAGGTAAAAAAATATATGTATCCTACCAAATATACATCATTTGGAGTTCAGAATATGCATCATATGTATTGTCTACCGAATAACTATAGATTGACTTATAGAGTTAAAAGGGAACCTGCAATAGAGCCACATTCCCGGTGTTTATGGGTAAAAATCGTTTATGCCGATTTTGGTAAATTAGGTAGGTGAGTGAGAAACTGGTTTAAACCCTAAATAAATGTGCTGCACGTGAGCACTTTCTAGATTCGAGAGATCAATCTGTACAAGTCCGGCCTAAACCAAGAAATGGTCGTTCCAGACTTTCTTCGGTCACAAAGTGGAGGAGAAGGGTTGATTTGGGGAGGGAAGCGAAGAAAGTTGTTGAGACCAGAATCATTTTGGAAGAGTGGTGTCACGACTTGTATCAAAAAGTGAAAGCTTCAGAAGCTTGCAAGAGATGAAAGCTTTTTGGAGAGCTTGCAAAGTTTCCTTTTCAGAGAGTGTTGTGTTTTTCTCCTGACCGAGACTTGTTGTCTGGTGGAAATAGGTAAGACCTATTTATACAAGTCAATATTGAAACGTACCCTATCCTCATTAAGGAAGCAAGTAAAGGGTGAAATAATGGGAGGAGGTGGTAACCGCATGGTGTTAATTGGTGAAAACTTTTTCACCATTATTTCCTCATTTATTTGACCGCTTTATTCCTATTCACGCTTTCTTAAAGTGAGCGTAGTGTGTGTTGCATGCTGTGACCGCCAAACCAAGACCCTGGAAAGAATCCCCAGTTTGTGTTGATGTCTCCAGTGTTGGTTGAACCTTGAGTGCAAGTGGAAATGCCAGGATGCAAGTGGCACGTGTGGCATGTGCCAATGGCATGTATGGAATGCCTTTGTTGCAGGTTGCACCTTGAGTGAAAGTGGCAATGCCAGAGCTGCTAGTGGTGCGTGTGGCATGTGCCAATGTCATGTGCGGAATGCCTTTGTTGCAGGTTGCACCTTGAGTGCAAGTGGCAATGCCAGAGCTGCTACTGGCGCGTGTGGCATGTGTCAATGGCATGTGCGGAATGCCTTGGTGGTAGGTTGCACATTGAGTGAAAGTGGCAATGCCAAAGCTTCCAGAGACATGTGTGTCATATACCAATGGCATGTGAAGAATTCCTTGGTGATAGGTTGCACGGCTTGCAAATTAGGCTACCAGCGAGGGTTTTGGCATGTGCCAATGACACGTATGGCCAAGTTGTCCTAGGCTGCACATCTTGCAAGTTAGGCTACCAGCGTGCGTGTTTGGAATGTGCCAATGGCACGCACGGCCATTAGGGCCACGACAAGGTAATGAAATCTACTAGTGAGCGTGTTGGCATGTGCCAATGGCACACTCGGCCATTAGGGCCACGGCTTGGTAAGAAAAGCTGCCAGTGAGCGTGTTGGCATGTGCCAATGGCACGCTCGTCCATTAGGGCCACGACTTGGTAAGAAAAGATTCCAGTGAGCGAGTTGTCATGTACCAATGGCACGCTCGGCCATTAGGTCCACGTCTTGGTAAGAAAAGCTGCCAGTGAGCATGTTGGCATGTGCCAATGGCATGCGTGACCAGTTTGGCCAAGGTTGCCTGGTTAGGACCAAGGTAAGGGTGTTTGTCTTGGCGTGGTGTGACTAGAATGGCTAGGTCCAAGGGAAAATGTGTTTGGCATGGCGCGACTAGATTGGGCTAGGTGTGGCTGGCATGATTTACTATTGGCACAGAGGTGCGTCTGGCATGGTTGGCATGATTTGGCGTGTTTGGTATGGCTGGCATGATTTTCCATTGGAACAAAGGTGTGTCTAGCATGGTTGGAATGCTTTGGCGCAGTTGGTGTGACTAGGATAGCTAGGGCCAAGGCAGAGTGCATTTGGAATGGCTCCGCTAGCTTGGGCTAGGTGTGGCTGACATGATTTTCTATTGGCACAGAGGTACGGCTAGCATGGTTGGAATGCTTTGGCATTATTGGTGTGGCTGGCGTAGCTAGGTCCAAGGTAGAGTGCGTTTGGCATGGCGCGACTAGCTTGGGCCAGGTGCTTTGGCGCACTTGGTGTGGCTGGCATGATTTGCCATTGGCACAGAGGTGCGGCTAGCATGGTTGGAATGCTTTGGCGTGGTTGGTGTGACTAGGATAGCTAGGGCCAAGGAAGAGTGTATTTGGCATGGCGCGGCTAGCTTGGGCTAGGTGTGTCTGGCATGATTTGCCATTTGCACAGAGGGGAATTAGGGTTTTTCTCGTTATAACCCTAATTTGAAAAAAATACCCACCATTAATTAATGACTACATGCATTAAATGTTCTAATAAATGTTTCACCGGTGACATTAGGTTATTCGGGGTTTTTTGTCTAAAAACCACCATCAACATTAAGTCCCCTGCTTAGCTCGGAACAAGAGATTTGTTGCGAGGTAAGCATAAGATGGTGACAAACTATTAGTAGTGAATCGTAAAGATAATTGAAGAGGCTTGTCTGACCCTTTTTATAGATAAGATTTGGAATCCTTGCCTCGGGCAGTTTTGCATAAATAGGGAGGCTGGTTCAATTTCGAAGTCAGCATCATTGAGAGATAGGAAGCTGGGCGGCATTGAGAAGTTTACGCGTTCCCTGATTGAGCGTGCTAGTTGGTGGGTCCGGTGCAATTGGGAGATTAGGAAACTGGCGCGAGCTTGGTGGGACCAGTGTAAACATGGAGGGAGTAGGTGTTTCGACAGATAGTAAAGTTTCCTTATTTTGCCTTCCTTCACACGCGGCTTCAATCAGGGCATCATCCATGCTACAAATATGGAAGCGTTATGTCCCTCATTGCTTCCTTTCCTTTTTTAAGGTTCCGTATTAATACCCAGCGCAATTGTACCATCTCCCTTGTTTGAGAAAAGGTTCTTCTTGTTGAGTTTCTCTCTTTATCATGTCACCCAGAGACGAATCATCCTCTAACCAGACAGATTCTCCAGGTGAAGGCGTGAGGTCTGACTCTTTCAAGATCATCCCGACTAGGGTTATTCGGGCTAAAAATATCATACCAGTATGTTTTCTTCTTCTTCTATTTTCATGTTATCCTCTTTCATATGTGTATAGATAGGATGAAACTTGATCATTTTCCCTATTTTTTGTAGTGTATGATGGGAACCTCCAGGGATGACCATGCCTTTAACTCTTCATAGAAGGACTTCAGAATTGGCGGAGATCGATCTTATTCTCTTGAGGAGGCATTGGCTGGTATTGAATATATGTCCCATGAAGCTAGTGAAATCATTAAGGACCTCCCTTCCATCTATCCCCATGAAGTACAGGCGCGTGCTCGAACTTTCTTGGGTTCAGTGAGCATGGAGGAGGGGCGAGAAAACGATAAAGAACCTTGGCATATTAAGAAGTTCCAGTGCGGCAAAGCCTTTCCTCGGCCCAGGTATGGGGCAGATCGAACTGTTTCTAGGTCAAAGAAACAGGAAAAACGAACATGTGAAGCTCTTTGAGGAGAGCGCCATGGTTCTTGATTTTGATGCGGATGAATCAAAAAAAAAATTCGAAGTGTCAATGAGAAAACCTTCGAAGGAGCATCTGACAGAAATGAAATAGCCTTCAAAGTTGACGCCAGATGTGTCGTTGGTGATACCGGAGGGGTCATGGTGGCGTATGCTAGACCGGTCATCGGTGCAGATGCTGCTGCTGCTGTGGTTGCTTCAGGATGGGATGTTGAGGTTGCTTCTTCTAACACCATTGAATGGAACCTTTGTTGCCCGAGGGATTGCTGGGGGAAGTGCTTGAATATATCCTTGACCAAGGGGACTTGTAATCCATCCTTCGAAGGCTAGTTCCTCCCTTTTGTTATTTCTGCCAGCTGCTTAGTTCCCCTGATGTTTTTTTTTTCTTTTCGTAAACTCATCTTTACCTTCTTCTTCATCAGTCAACATTTTGCTTTATATATATATTTTTTATTTTTTTTGAAAGAGGTTGTGGTATGATGGCTCTGCAATGGTTTTCTGGGTTAATTTGATGTATTTCTCTGATATCTGGAGAACTTATTTGGAAAGAGATGTATTTATTCCCCCTTTTTTTGCGGAAAAAGGAATCTCAAGGGAAGAATACAAACGGTATATTCATCTTAGGGAATACAACTACTAAGAGGAATTGTCAAAGGAAATACTAAAAGGGGGAGTGACTGTGAAGTACAGCATTTAGGGATTGGAGGCCTTGAGCCATCATGAGTAAATTATCATGCCTTCAGGTGTGTCTGCGTTGATGAGCTTGCAATATCCTCCCAAAAGGATGTCCTCCACCAGATACAACTCGTCTTCTCTTCCATTAGGCGAATCAGTCTGAAAATCCATCTTTACTATCATCCTCCCAACTTGAAACGAGTTTACCTTAACCACTACATCTTCGATTGAAAACGGGTTCAGACGTCGTGCAACTATTTGAGTCTTGGCTTCGTTGGTTTCAATAGAAGTTTCCAAGCTTTTTGCAAAGTGTTCAAATGGTACAGCACCCCATTCACATTTCTTGACAGCGTCCGTGCCTGTAATCGCGTTGAGTCCCGATGACGGAATGGGGGAAGGAATGACTGGTTGCAGAAAAGGTTGCTTGGTCAGACTTACTTGCATTTTAAAACCATGAGCTAGCGCCAACAGGTCCTCTCCAGATATCTGGGTTCCTTCGATAGTTCGTCGATGCGATCACCAGTGGGATGATTTGTTAGAAATTCCTTCGGGCGTGGACATCGGCAGAGGGTGCAGATCTAATTTTGCTTTGTTTTCGAGCACCCATAAGTGTCCCAATATCACGTCATGACCCAGTTCTTTTACAATTTGTATTTTTTTATGCGTTACAGCGTCTCCCACTTTGATCTCTAGGTTGATGTAGCCATGCGCGTTCAAAGATTCTCATCTCGGGTTCTTAATCACTGACGGGGAATAGGTACCGTCTTGTTTTGTAAATCCTGCTGCCTTTAGTGCCTTGAAAGTAATGATGTTGAGGTCAAAGGCCGCGTCGATGAGCGTGTTGTCAAATTCGATATCTCTTTAAATGGGACGTGGTCAGCAGTCCCCAGTTCTCCCTTTTGGTTCCTCCTGTTTGGAAGGATTGGGACCCTAGTGTGGTTTCCGAGGAGAGAAAAAGTCGTTTGCCGGATACAACGCGATTGAGAGCTGCAGAAATATCTTGGCGCTGCACCTTGGAAAGATAGAGAATTTAGCATACATCTTGTATCATGGATTGTACAGTCTCGTGCACGGAGTCCTGATGTATTGTAGAAAGTGATAGTGAAAGGTTCTTTTGAAACTTGTGAAGGCAAAGGAATTTAGATTTAATTAAACTTAAAAGTAAAGGAAACTTAGATCAAAATTTGATTTCAATATAAGAGAGAATAACCAAGACACTGATTCCACTATTACACATGAATAAATTATGGTTAACAACCCAAAACTCTATTTATCTTTTAAATCCCTTGTTTCTTAATTCACAAATAATCAGGCAAATTCTCAACAATTAATTGTATCCCTTAAGCATAGATTATCTTAATACAAAGCATAACCTATCTAATTGAATCACAACTAATGACAAAAATTATGCAAACAATTAAAAACTCCAAAAAAAGCAGTGATTGAGTGAATTATAAAATATAAATTAGAGAAAATAAATTAATTACCAATCATTCATGTGTAAATAGCTTCCTCATTGCCTTGGTTGTGGGAGAATTAGCCGCTCATCATGTTGGAAACACACTCAAAATTCATTATTATTGCTCAAAAATGGTTTACAAATGATGAAATGGTGAAAATGGTGAAAACCAAGGTGTTTGCAACGCTTATAAATGTTGCAAACACTGTTACAAAGAACGAAAACTGTTGCTGTTGTTGTCAGAAGCGTGCGACCCACGCTCTGTGTCGTAGAACTGCTGCAGAAAAAACTGCTTTGAAAAGAGTCTCTTCTTCACGTTTCAGGAGGCAGCAGCAGCAGAACTGAATTTTTCGCGGCTTGATTTCTCGACTTTCTAATGCTCTATTCTTCCTCCCCAACTCTTTATCCCCATCTCTCGAGTCCCCAACGCACTATATATACACCTTAGGATCAAAATATCTCGTAGTAAATGCGAATAATACTCCCAAATCTTCTCACATCAATGTATTAACTCGAGAACATTTTCTTTCTTCTTTTTCTGTTTCCACGCGTTTTGCAGCTGCTAAACATCCTTATTTTGAATTCCTCACGCTTCTGCATCTAGTTGGCATGATCTAAACATTCATAAACACACGAAATACTTCAACCAATCTCGGGGAATTATGATGAAATCCCGAGTATAACTCCACGTCGGTAATTTTCTCCACGTACTGTATTCTTCCTTTCCAAATTTGTTACCATTCCTGTTTTGGTGAAACAGGATAACCGCAAACCAAGCCTCCGGAAATATCTCAACGAATCCCATCAAAATTAATCACAAAAATTTCTACAGGCACGTGCAAAATTTTCCCGCCAAGAATCGATTTCAAAAGGTAAGGATGGAGTGCCCCTATCATGTTCTGGGGTGTGAATAGCAGTTGGTGGTGGATAGTGATCTGGGTGCCCCTTAGTAATTGAGGTACCCCTTATCCAAAGTGGGAGTCTGAATAGCAGATATCCTCTAGGGGTGTCCCGAGCAACTTTTCGAGCCGAATTTTCCAACAATCTTTATTTCCAAAAAATACCTACAAACACACAAAACACCATAATAAGGACAAAAACGAGTGCTAACAATACGAAACATTGAGGACAAATTAGACACATAAATGCGTCTATCAAATACCCCCAAACTTATTATTTGCTAGTCCCGAGCAAATCTAATCTAGAAAATAAAAAGGCTACACTTAGCATGTGCATCAAGCCGTTAAACCTCTAGGTGGCCCTAGTGGCGTAGTGTCATCTCCGGAGGGTTTACCAGAGGTGTACCCACAAAACCTTTACTCCAGACCCTAGCTATCTACAGAACCTTGGAAGGCACTAAAGAATCTCCTTGTTTGGCATACTTATTGACTACGGGGAGGAAGTACCCTGATGCGAAATTCCAATTGATGTACACGAGTTTGCACTCAAGCATACTAAAATTCATATAAAGTGACAGAGCTCTACTCAGATAGTTTCTGGACATCATAAACCGGAGTCAACCAATCACAAAGATTAAGAAGAGAAAAACGTGGATGATGTTGGCTAGGGTGAACCTATCCTAACGGACTGAGATCTTTGGTCTTGGACTAATATCAACACACACTGGCATATACAAGGGGACCAGTGGTCGATAATCCTAACTCTAGGTCAACTCAGCTGGCATATACAAGGGTACCAGTGGTCGACTTTATTGTATTTATTCCGTTTGGTCTAGTTGTCTGGTCTCAATTTTTTTTTTTTTTTTTTTTTTGTGGTATCTCAGCCACTCTATTCCACCCTAGCAATGGTAAAAAGAAAAATAAAATAAGTGATCAGGATTCTTTCGATGTTTCCATCACGAGGATATGGAGAAACTACCATGTTTTCTAACACCTGAGCTCTGTGCTTTTATGAATAGACTCTTTAGATGTTTCCATCTAATCAGATTGGTTCCTCAACTCCTACAACCAAAATGCTTCCATCCACTTAGATTGGTTAGTGCCATCCTTAATAAACATAAATTTCTAGGCTCTGGAGTTTATTTATTGCAACTAAAAGCTAACAAAAAGTTTCTTCCCCACCCCCAAACTTAAATCTAACATTGTCCTCAATGTTTCTAATGAAAGAGCAATACCAAAAGTAAAGTAACATGAGGAATCAGCAAAGAGAAGTTGGAAAGATAGTACCTGGGTGAAGAGAGAAATCAAAAACTAATATACAACATACAATCGCCTCGATGGTCAATCAAGGGTAAACAGGGTCCTCCAGAGGGACCTCCTCAACATCACCTGTAGGATAGGGCTCTAAAAAAGGGTTTCAATCTCTGACCGTTAACCTTCGAAGAACTACTACCATCCGGTGTCTCGATCTCAACAGCTCCATGAGGAAAAACAGTACGAACAATAAAAGGACCCGTCCACCGAGAACGTAACTTCTCAGGGAAAAGATGCAAGCGGGTATCATACAGAAGAACTTTTTGACCTGGAGAAAATGACTTCCGTAAAATATTTCTATCATGCACAAGTTTCATTTTGTTCTTATACTCCTTCGCACTATCGTAAGCATCTATACGAATCTCTTCCAACTCATTGAGCTGGAGTTTCCTATGGGCTCCTGCCTTGTCAAGTGAAAAATTTAGCTGCTTAATAGCCCAATAAGCTCTATGTTCTAACTCAACAGGTAAATGACATGCCTTTCCATAAACAAGCCGATAAGGAGACATTCCAATGGGGGTCTTAAACGCAGTACGATAAGCCCATAAGGCATCAGTAAGCCTAGACGACCAGTCTTTCCGATTAGGATTAACTGTTTTCTCTAATATACGTTTTATCTCCCTATTGGAAACCTCTACCTGACCACTAGTCTGTGGATGATACGGGGTGGCTACCTTATGTGTAATACCATATTTCTTCATCAAAAGCTTAAAAGGTCCATTACAAAAGTGCGACCCTCCATCACTAATAATAGCTCGCGGTGTACCAAAACGTGTAAGTATATTATTTTTCAATAACTCAAGCACAACCCTATGGTAATTGGTTTTACACGAAACCGCCTCAATCCACTTAGAGACGTAGTCTACGGCGACAAGGATGTATAGGTTACCAAAAGAATTAGGAAACGGACCCATAAAGTCAATACCCCACACATCAAAGACCTCAACAACTAAAATAGGGTTCAAGGGCATCATGTTCCTACGGAAATGGTTCCTAATTTGGAAACGCTCACAAGTAACACAGTAACTGTGAGAGTCTTTAAACAACGAAGGCCAATAGAATCCACACTGCAATATCTTAGCAGTAGTCTTCTTAGCACTAAAGTGACCCCCACAAGCATGATCATGACAAAAGGAAATAATACTGGACTGGTCACTCTCAGGTATACATCTCCTAATAATCTGGTCTGGACAATACTTAAATAAATAAGGATCATCCCAAAAGAAGTGCTTAACCTCAGCTAAAAACCTAGAACGATCTTGTTTACTCCAATGTTGGGGCATTCGACCAGTAACAAGATAGTTCAATATATTCGCATACCAAGGTGATTGGGAAACAGAGAACAATTGTTCATCAGGAAAGCTGTCCCTTATATGAAGGGAATCATCAGGGGAACTAACAATTAGCCTAGACAAGTGGTCTGCTACTACATTTTCTGCACCCTTTTTGTCTCTAATGTCTGGGAAAAATTCTTGTAATAAAAGGATCCACCTAATCAATCTAGGTTTGGTATCCTTCTTAGACAAAAGGTATTTCAAAGCAGCATGATCAGTATAGATTACGATCTTAGAACCTAACAGGTAGGATCTAAACTTGTCTAAGGCAAACACAATGACCAACAGTTCCTTCTCGGTAGTGGTATAGTTCATCTGGGCTTCATTCAGAGTTTTGCTAGCATAGTAAATCACATGAAGTAACTTATTTTTTCGCTGACCTAGCACAACACCAATAGCATAATCTGAAGCATCACACATGATCTCAAAGGGTAAGTTCAAGTTGGGTGCCTGGACTATGGGGGCGGTAGTGAGTAAAGTCTTAAGCTTCTCAAAAGCCTCTAAACAAGCATCATCAAAGACAAACTTAGCATCTTTTGCAAGTAAATTGCAAAGAGGTCTAGAAATCAAGCTAAAATCCTTAATGAATCGACGATAAAAACCCGCATGCCCTAAGAATGACCTAATATCTTTTACGGTTTTTGGGACCGTAAGGTTTTAATAAGGTCAACCTTGGCTCTATCTACCTCTATACCCTTTGAAGATCGATATGCCCTAGAACGATTCCTGAACGAACCATGAAATGACATTTTTCCCAATTCAGCACTAAATTCTTTTCCTTACACCTAGTCAAAACTAATGACAAATGATGCAAGCACTCATCGAAAGACGAACCAAACACTGAAAAATCATCCATATAGACCTCTAAGAACCGTTCTACCATGTCAGAAAATATTCTCAACATACAACGCTGAAAGGTTGCAGGGGCATTACATAGCCCGAAAGGCATGCGTCTATACGCAAAGGTACCAAAGGGACAGGTAAAATTGGTTTTCTCTTGGTCTTCTAGGGCAATAGGAATCTGATTATAGCCGCAAAATCCATCTAAAAAGCATAAATGGCTACGGCCAGCTAATCTTTCGAGCATTTGGTCGATGAAGGGAAGGGGAAAGTGGTCCTTCCTAGTGACCTTGTTCAATTTTCTATAGTCAATACAGACACGCCAACCCGTGGTCATTAGGGTTGGGATTAACTCATTTTTTTCATTCTGGACTACAGTAATACCAGATTTCTTGGGAACAACCTGAACGGGGATGACCCACTTACTGTCTGAAATAGGGTAGATAATGCCCGCATCTAACATCTTCAGAACCTCGGTTATAACTACTTATTTGATATGAGGGTTCAGTCGACGTTGCATCTCCCTAGAAGGTTTAGTATCTTCCTCTAAATAAATCTGATGCATACAAACAGTAGGACTTATACCCTTAATGTCTGCTATGGTCCACCCTAAAGCTTCCTTGTTATTCTGAAGGACGGTTACTAGCCTACTTTCCTGATCACTATCCAAGTCGGATGCTATAATCACGGGTAAAGTTTCAGATGGGCCTAAAAACACATACTTCAAGGTATCTGGTAGTGGTTTGAGGTCCAATTTAGGAGGCTTTTCAACGAAGGAACTGGGGTAGACTCGAGAAATGGGTAGAGGTTGAACTTAGGTTTCCATCCACTACTAGTGTCTATCAAAGGGGTTGAATCTAACAAAGCATTTACCTCATTAATCACATCATCATCATCAAAATCAATCCCAAAGTGAGCTAGGCATTTCTCTAATGGATCTTCCATCAAAGTGTTTGGTAATGACTCCTCTACTAATATTCCTATCATGTTCACCTCTTCTATGCCTGAGTCATCTAGTTCATAGGGTAGCTTACTAACATGAAAGACGTTCAGCTCAATAGTCATATTACCAAAAGACAAATTCATAATACCAGTTCGACGAGTTAATGATCGCATTGGATGTAGCTAAAAACGGGCGACCTAAAATTACCGGTATCTAGTTCTCGGGTCGAGGACAGGTTGGGTATCTAGGATAACAAAATCCACCGGATAAATAAACTTGTCTACCTCTATGAGAACATCCTCGATCACACCCCGAGGAATTTTTACGGACCTATCAGCTAACTGAAGAGTCATCTGGGTAGGTTTCATCTCACCAAGTCCTAGCTTAAGGTACACATGGTATGGCAGTAAGTTCACACTAGCTCCTAAGTCAAGCAACGCTTTCTCAAAACGATATTTACCTATTGTGCAAGCAATGGTAGGGGACCCTGGGTCTTTGTACTTAGGAGTAGTGGTATTCTGAATAATAGAACTCACATGACTAGCTAGGAAGGCTTTCTTTTGAACACTAAGCTTACGCTTTCGTGTACACAAGTCCTTAAGAAACTTGGCATAAGCGGGAATCTGCTTAATCGCATCCAACAATGGGAGGTTGATAGTAACCTGGTTAAAAACCTCCAAAATATCTTTATAGTTGGACTCGCTCTTAGTTGGAACTAGCAGCTTGGGGAACGGGGCTCTAGGAACAAAGCCGGACTCAACGGGACCCTCATTGGTCTCATTAGAGACTCTATCAGTCTCCTCATCATTTTCTGGCTCAGCAGGGTGAACTACAGCATGTTCACTATCAGGCATGGTTACCTTGTTGTCTACCACTCGTCCACTCCTAAGGGTTTTAATGGCATTCACATGTTCTGATGATATTCCACCTACTTCATGAACTCCTCTAGGATTGGGTTGAGTTTGACTAGGAAACTTACCTTTTTCCCTCAAAGACTCATTTATATGACTAACTTGGGTTTTCGACTCGGAAATAGCCTGAGAGTTAGCATAACCTATACTCTTACTTTCTTTTATCCCTTGTGCAACCATTTGGTTGATATTTTCAGAGCTTTTAATAAACGAGGCGAGAGTCTCTTCTAAACTTGTGATCTTTTTATCCGAATGGTTCTGGAACTGGGGTTGACCTGAAGAGTTCCTAGCATAACCAAAACCTGGGGAGGCTGAGAATTACTAGACTGTCCTTGATTCTGGCCCTTAGACCAAGAAAAATTAGGATGGTTTCTCCAACCAGGGTTGTAGGTCTCTGTGTATGGGTCAAACTTCTGACGGTTCTCAAACCTAGCGTTGTTATAGACAGCATGGGCTTGTTCTTAACTAACATGTCCTTCCCAAAATGAGTTATCGGGCTCTATTCCACAACTAGAGACTGGAGAGGCTCTATTAGGTTCAACAAGGGACCTATTTTTAGACTGACCCATTTACAAAGCTTCTAACCTTCTAGACAAAGCAACAAACTTAGCATCTGACTCGAAGCTTGTATCTACCATATTGGTGCTACTTCTATTGACCAAGAATCTTTTAGGAGGTTCAACACAAGGCTCCCCTGTTGGGATTTTTCAGCGATAGTTCTAAGAAGGTGAAAGCATCCTCAGCTAGTTTTATTAGTGAACTCACAGCGCACATAGACTCGACCATGGATTTGGTCGAATAGTCTAAACCATTATAAATAATCTCTACAAGTTTCATCTTATCAAACCCATGGTGAGGACAGGATAGGGGAGATCATTGAATCTCTCTAAAAACCTATAAAGAGACTCTCCCTCTTGTTGCACACTAGCACTAATTTTCTGCCTAACAGCTGCAGTTTTATGCTTAGGGTAGAATTTCATATAGAAGGCAGCGATAAGATCTTGCCATGTTTCAATGGATTCAGAAGGTAGGTTGTTCAGCCAGGTCTTGGCTTTATCTCTCAAGGAGAAGGGAAACATCTTAAGTTTCAAGACTTCATCAGTAAGGTCTTTTATTCTAACTGTCCCACAAATTTATTCAAAGTCCCTAATATGAAAATAAGGGTTCTCATCATCTTTTCCTAAGAATATAGGGATCATCTGAAGAATACTAGGTTTTATCTCGAAATTAGCCGTATTGGCTGGCAATTTAATGCACGAAGCTCGGTTGGCCCTAGTTGGGAACATGTAATCTTTCAAAGTAGTCATTCTTGGGTGACGTACTAGGGGTACTTCCCTCACAAAGAGACAGATTCTCAAAACTGAAGTTTCCAAAAACTTGGCTCTCAAAAGAAGAGTCTTCGAGCTCCCCGCCTTCACAAGAAGAACTACTAGGTTTGTCACTAATCAAACGACCTAGAGTGTTTCTTTTCAAAGCCCGTTCTCTAATGACCTCGGGCATACACTAGAAAAACAAAAAAGAAAAAGAAAAATAAAAATCCTAAAAGGAAGGGAGGTTCTAAGCAAACACAAAGCAGGCTAACTCCACCAAAGCAAACCTAAAATTTTCTAGCAAACAAAAAGCATGATGGCTCTACTTAGATTGTTTTCTAGACCATCTTCTAATCCTTCGAAAGGGAATTCGTTACAATCTGAGCAAACCACTCTGGAATCAATCTGCGTTTAAGTAAGTTGAATAGAGGCGAGGAAGTCTCTGGAGCTTTGATACCCAAGGCATCACCGCACATGTATGGCGGCGCAGATCACGCATTCAACTCACGAAACTTTCATGAACTTCGAAGAATGCTCAAAAGAGTAACCAATATCTTTCGAACGACTTTCCTACTAAGCTCGTTACCCTATAGGTCTCGTTCTATTCCAAATTTTAAAGCTTAGGTTCGCGTTAAGTTTCGTTTTTCCTAAGGCGGGCAAGAAGGGAACGGTGATGAAATCCGAACCCTTATCTTATATGGCCAGTCCTTGCCCTTTACTAGGAATTTAAAACAGCCGTTTTCGGTTCCTCGACATATAGGCAAACGAAGGAATACAAGAACTCGCTAGCGGGGATTCGCGAGTGTTTCGACAAACTTACCTCCGTAGGCGGACGGGGATGAACCATTCAAGTCGACTCGGGCCACGACTCCTATGTCATGTGCCGTAACCCGAGGGCCGAGGTGATATCGTAATCACCGTCCTTCTCAAAACAGTTTAATATTTAACTACCCTTCCGTAGGGTTTAAAAAAAAAAAAATGTCCAAGTCCAAAGTCCAAAAAGATAAAGTGCAAAAGAAAAAAAAATTACAAGAATAAATAAACTCTAATACAATCAAAAAAAAAAAAAAAACTAAACTCTCTTTTTTTTCTCTTTTTATAATAAAAAAAAAAAATTCTTCTTTCGCTTCGCCTTTTACTTCGTCTTTAACTCCAAATCTCTAAATATTCACCAAAAGTTTTGGCAAAATTTTCTTTCGCTCCAAATTCCAAATCTGTAGTAAAAAAGACAAAAACAAAAACGTAAAGAAGAACAAATAAAAACCTAAAAAAAAAAAGAATAAAAATCTAAAAAACTAGCCTAAAGACAAGCTCCGTGTCGACGGCGCCAAAATTGATGTATTGTAGAAAGTGATAGTGAAAGGTTCTTTTGAAACTTGTGAAGGCAAAGGAATTTAGATTTAATTAAACTTAAAAGTAAAGGAAACTTAGATCAAAATTTGATTTCAAGATAAGAGAGAATAACCAAGACACTGATTCCACTATTACACATGAATAAATTATGGTTAACAACCCAAAACTCTATTTATCTTTTAAATCCCTTGTTTCTTAATTCACAAATAATCGTGCAAATTCTCAACAATTAATTGTATCCCTTAAGCATAGATTATCTTAATACAAAGCATAACCTATCTAATTGAATCACAACTAATGACAAAAATTATGCAAACAATTAAAAACTGTAAAGCGTTGATTGAGTGAATTATAAAATATAAATTAGAGAAAATAAATTAATTACCAATCATTCATGCATAAATAGCTTCCTCATTGCCTTGGTTGTGGGAGAATTAGAGCTCATCATGTTGGAAACACACTCAAAATTCATTATTATTGCTCAAAAATGGTTTACAAATGATGAAATGGTGAAAATGGTGAAAAGGGTGTTTGCATCGCTTATAAATGTTGCAAACACAATTACAAAGAACGAAAACTATTGTTGTTGCTGTAATCGTGCGACCCACGCTCCTGTGTCGTAGAACTGCTGCAGAAAAACGACTCTTGTGAAGAGTCTGTTCTTCACGTTTTCGAGAGGCAAATGCAGAATCGGAATTTTCGCGGCTTGATTTCTCGACTTTCTAATGCTCTATTCTTCCTCCCAAACTCTCTATCCCCATCTATGAGTCCCCAACGCACTATATATACTCAGTAGGATCAAAATATCTCGTAGTAAATGCGAACAATACTCCCAAATCTTCTCACATCAATGTATTAACTCGAGAACATTTTTTTTTTTTTTTTTTTTCTCGCGTTCCACTGGTGCTAAACATCCTTATTTTGAATTCCTCACGCACGCATCTAGTTGGCATGATCTAAACATTCATAAACACACGAAATACTTCCAACCAATCTCGGGAATTATGATGAAATCCGAGTATAACTCCACGTCGGTTATTTTCTCCACGTCACCGTATTCTTCCTTTCCAAATTTGTTACCATTCTGTTTGGTGAAACGGGATAACCGCAAACCAAGCCTCCGAAATATCTCAACGAATCCCATCAAAATTAATCACAAAACTTTTCTGCAAGCGCGTGCAAAATTTTCCCGCCAAGAATCGATTTCAAAAGGTAAGGATGGAGTGCCCTATCATGTTACGGGGGTGTGAATAGCGGTTGGTGGTGGATAGTGATCCGGGTGCCCTTAGTAATTGAGGTACCCTTATCCGAAGTGGGAGTCCGAATAAGCGAGATATCCTCAGGGGTGTCCCGAGCAACTTTTCGAGCCGAATTTTCCAACAATCTTTATTTCCAAAAATACCTACAAACACACAAAACACCATAATAAGGACAAAAACGAGTGCTAACAATACGAAACATTGAGGACAAATTAGACACATAAATGCGTCTATCAAGTCCCCAGGGGACTCGTAGTTTCTTATTGGGAGTGGGCCTCGATGCACTCCTTCGTCTCCTAGTTGGAATTCTCCCGCTTCTATTTTTTCTTTGAAAATATGCTTTAGTCGGTTGCAATCGCTGGTTGGGTGGTGAACGAACCTGTGGTAATGGCAGTACTTGGGGTTCACCATCTTAGGCTCAGTTGGTGGACGTCTGGGAGGTGGCAGTCTGATAACATCATCTTGAACCCAGGCTTCTAGGTGGTCAATCACCTCCTCGATGGGAAACGGGAAATCAAGGGTATTTCCTTTAGTCTCATGATGCTGCATGGGAGTTTTAGTGACCGTCTTCCGTGGCGGGGCTTCCCGTTTTGGCTGGTGGCCCATAGTTAGGGCCTACAATTTTTCTCTTTCGTTTACTATCTTCACGGAGGATGAGCCAGCATTAAATTGCTTGCTGATGAGGCACCTATTCTCGCGAGTTTCACGCGTGTCTTTGGTTCGAGTTGGCCTAGTTCTTTCCAATAATGCTGGTGCTGTCGTTGCGGATCGTCTGGCGGATTCATGGAGTTCGGAGAATGTTTGGAAGCGCAAGTTCTCTAGAAAGTCATGGTAAATATGAACCATACCATTGATGCACGCGTTCACCAGCTAGCTGTTGCTCTGTTACGTTTGGGTCGTGACAGTCAAGTGCTTGAACCCTGAACCTTTTGACGAAATCATTCGGATGTTCGTTATCCTACTGGTACATTCTTCCGAGGTATGAGAAAGTAACTTGTTCATACACGAAGAAGTATTTCTTGTCAAACGCAGTGACCATGCTACTCCAGTTGGGAATGTTGTTCGGCAGGATGCTATTGTACCATGTATACTCCCTTCCAGTAAGTGATTTTGATAATTCCCTTAAACGAAGAACGTGATTATATTTATGTTCACCTAGGGATTCCAAGAAATGGTAGACATGCTCATGTGCATTCCCGGTACCATCGTACAGGGTAAATTGAGGAGAGGAGTACCCCCTTGGGAGTTGGATTCTCTACATTTTCGGATGGGTAAGGGGGTTGGTGATGATGCATGTCCAATTCATCATTCTTGATTCAGTTGCGGAGAAGTTGTTCCAGATCTTCTCGCGTGACGAAGTTGGACGGCTGATTTCTTTCCAACGAAATTCTAGCGCGAGTTTTCTCGACTTGTAAGAAAGATGATATGTAACTAAAAGATCAATTCTCCCGCTGTGGTCGCCAATTTTTTATGGGTAAAAATTGTTTCTGCCGATTTTGGTAAATTCGGTAGGTGAGTGAGAAATTGGTTTAAACCCTAAACAAATGTGCTGCACGTGAGAACTTTCTAGATTTGAGAGATCAATCTATACAAGTCCGGCCTTACCCAAGAAATGGCCATTACAGACTTGCTTCAGTCACAAAGTGGAGGAGAAGGGTTGATTTGGGGAGGGAAGCGAAGAAAGGTGTTGAGACCAGAATAATTCTGGAAGAGTAGTGTCTCGACTTGTATCAGAAATTGAAAGCTTCGGAAGCTTTCAAGATATGAAAGCTTTTTGGAGAGCTTGCAAAGTTGCCTTTTCCGAGAGTGTTGTGTTTTTCTCCTGACCGAGACTTGTTGTCTGGTGTAAATAGGTAAGACCTATTTATACAAGTTGAGATTGAAACGTACCTTGGCCTCATGAAGGAAGAGAGTAAAGGGTGAAATAATGGGAGGAGGTGGTAACCGCATGGTGTTTATGGGTGAAAACATTTTCACCACTATTTCCTCATTTATTTGACCATTTATTCCTATTCACGCATTCTTAAAATGAGCGCAGTGTACGCTGCATGCTGTGACCGCAATACCAAGACCTTGGAAAGCATCCCACAGTTTGTGTTGATGTCTCGAGTATTGGTTGCACCTTGAGTGCAAGTGGCAATTCCAGGATGCAAGTGGCGCGTGTATCATGTGCGGAATGCCTTTGTTGCAGGTTGCACCTTGAGTGCAAGTGGAAATGCCAGAGCTGCTAGTGGCGCGTGCGGAATGTGCCAATGGCATGTGCGGAATGCCTTTATTGCAGGTTGCACCTTCAGTGCAAGTGGCAATGCCAGAGCTTCTAGTGGCGCATGTGGCGTGTGCCAATGGCATGTGTGGAATGCATTGGTGGTAGGTTGCACGTTGAGTGCAAGTGAAAATGCCAAATCTTTCATAGGCACGTGTGGCATGTACCAATGGCATGTGCGGAATACCTTGGTGGTAGGTTGCACGACTTGCAAATTAGGCTACCAGCGAGGGTTTTGGCATGTGCCAATGGAACGTACATCCAAGTTGTCCTAGGTTGCACAGCTTGCAAGTTAGGCTACCAGCGTGCGTGTTTGGCATGTTCCAATGGCACCCATGGTCATTAGGGCCACGAATAGGTAATGAAATCTACCAGTGAGCGCATTGGCATATGCCAATGGCACGCTCATCCATTAGGGCCATGGCTTGGTAAGAAAATATGCCAGTGAGCGCGTTGGCACGTACCAACGGCACGCTCGGCCATTAGGGCCACGTCTTGGTAAGAAAAGCTGCAAGTGAGCGTGTTGGCATGTGCCAATGGCACGGTCGGCCATTAGGGCCACGACTTGGTAAGAAAAGCTGCCAGTAAGCGTGTTGGCATGTGCCAATGGCATGCGTGGCCAGTTTGGCCTAGGTTGCACTGTTAGGACTAAGGTAAGGGTGTTTTGCTTGCCTTGGTGTGACTAGCATGGCTAGGGACAAGGAAAAGTGTGTTTTGCATGGCGCGGCTAGCTTGGGATAGGTGTGGTTGGCATGATTTTCCATTAGCACAGAGGTGCGGCTAGCATGGTTGGCATGCTTTGGCGCGTTTGGTGTGGCTGGCATGATTTTCCATTGGCACAAAGGTGCGGCTAGCATGGTTGGCATGCTTTCGCGCGCTTGGTGTGGCTTTCATGATTTTCCATTGGCACAAAGATGCTGCTAGCATGGTTGGTATGCTTTGGCGCGTTTGGTGTGGCTGGAATGATTTTCCATTGGAACAAAGGTGCATCTAGCATGGTTGGCATGCTTTGGCACGGTTGGTATGACTAGCATAGCTAGGGCCAAGGCAGAGTGAGTTTGGCATGGCGCGGATAGCTTGGGCTAGGTGTGGATGACATGATTTGCCATTGGAACAGAGGTGCGGCTAGCATGGTTGGAATGCTTTGGCGTGGTTAGTGTGGCTGGCGTAGCTATGGCCAAGGCAGAGTGCATTTGGCATGGCGCGGCTAGCTTGGGCAAGGTGTGGCTAGCATGATTTTCCATTGGCACATAGGTGCGGCTAGCATGGTTGGCATGCTTTGGCGCGGTTGGTGTGACTAGCATAGCTAGGGCCAAGGAAGAGTGCATTTGGCATGGTGCGGCTAGCTTGGGCTAGGTGTGGCTAGCATGATTTGCCATTGGCACATAGGGGAATTAGGTTTTTGCTCGTTGTAACCCTAATTTGAAAAAATACCCCCCATTAATTACTGACTACATGCATTAAATATTCTAATAAATGTGTTACCGGTGACATTAGGTTATTCGGGGTTTTACAATTTTACCCTTTGTCTAAAAACCACCATCAACACCCGGAAAATTGGCTAGTTACTCACCTCGACGCCTTTCTCAACTCTTCCATCAAGAATGCTAGGCATGCCATTCCCCAAGAGTAGTCACCGATTTCATGGAGAGGATCCAAAAGTTGTACAAGGTTGGCGTCTATCCGGTTGCCAGAATTATTTGGGAAAATGACACATCCCAATACACAAAGGAGATACGATGTGACCGCATGATTCACTTGCTCATCAGTTAACGTTCCCTTTTGTTCTTTATCAAAGGTGCCTCGGAACATATTCATCAAAGCGGTAATGTTAATCTGTCTTGTTCTGTAACTTGCATGCATCCTAAACTCTTCTATTGTTGTCTCTTCATCCCAACCTAAGCACCTTTTAGTTAGAACATAAATTTGTGCCCAACTTAACTGCTTTGTGTAGTTAAACTTCACAGATGTGCTTTGCTCAGGAAGGTTAAGATTTTGTACAACATCATCTGGGGTAATCGTCATCTCCTCAAACGCAATATGGAAGGTATCGGTCTTAGAATACATTCTCTCAACAAACGCCGATATAGGAACATGATCATGTTCCAACATTGAATTCTAGGCAGCATTAGCTAACCCCGAGTTGGTTACAATAACTCTCTTGAACCTTTCACATTCACCGGATAAAGTCCAGTCAAGCATTTTTGTTGGTGCGGCGGTGGGTTTGAGTAGACGAACCGCATCTTGATGATACTATTAAACACACGAAAATTGTTTAAAGTACATACAAAAACCCTTAATACAACTATTACGATAGAACACATAGATAATACATTAATACAAAATATACGATTTTTATTACCTCAATTTCGTATATTTATTTGGCCCATGAGTCTTTGTATCCAAAAAGAAATTTTCCTCCATCCGTCGGTAGCCCAAGGATTGTGCCTGCTGGAATATTCTTCACCTTCAAGTGCTGAGGGACAAGATGTGATGCTTTCTTTGCAATATCCTTCTTTCCACCTTCTTCTCCTTTGTTGGCTTTGTTGGCTTTTTGGGAACCACTTAGTTGTCCTTCTTCTTGTAATCTTGGCACTAGATCAATTGGTTCAATTTCATGGTGGGATGTAACTTGTGTAGCAGTTGGTTTTGCACCTTGTTGAATGGCTTGTTCAGCGCTTGGTTGCACACCTTGTTCACTGCCTTGTGGACCAGTTGGTTCTAAACCTTGTTGAGTGGCTTGTTGAGCACTTGGCTGCACACCTTGTTGACTGCCTTGTGGTTGTACACTTTGTTGAGCACTTGAATTAGCATTGTCACTCCTTTCTATCCTAGCACTATCTGTCACTTTTTTACTCCCTGCTCGACGAGGCCCTAAGTCGCCTGTTTTTGAGCCTTGCTTAGATCGACTTTGTCTTAACAACAACAAAAGGATCAATGTTTACAAAACTAAACAATCGGAAGAAAAAAATACAAAAATAGGACCCGAATGCACACATTCGGACATCAAAAGACAAATCTTGTTCCCAAATATAAACAACCGGAAGATAATTATATTAATTTCTAACCGAATACGCATCAATTGGAGTTCAGAAACTCTAAATTTTTCATCCTATACAATCGGAGGTATAAAACATTATATTCTCTTCTGAATATATGGTGGCCCCAAAGTGGGATTTTTCATAAATCACATTTTATTTTTTAATTTTTCATCATATTTATATATTCGGTAGTAAGTTTACTACCGATTATTGTGTCTCTACTTAAACATATTCGGAAGCAAAAGAATTCATTAAACTACCGATTATTTCCATTTTGGTACACAAGATCATATAGCCAAACATGTTCGGAAGAAAACCAACAATTATAACTCCCGAATGCTGTCGATTTTCTTGAGAAATGAAGGACACGACTACATTCGAAAGTCAATTTAGATGATTAACTCCCGAATCTGGGTAAAATTACAGAAAACCCTAGGAAAAAAAAATCTTGATTCGTCGAATTAAAGCGAAATAAACCCTACAATTGATAGAGACTTACCTAATTGGGGCCATTTGAAGTTTCCGGAGTGTTAGACTATTAGAATAGCCACCACCAAATACATCCTCGGCTTCGTCTTCATCGTGTTCTTCGTCATTTTCAGCAACAATCTCTTTGTTAATTTCTTGCTAAAATTCTAATTTTTGGATCGTCTCCGCGAGGAACGTTTTTGGTTTTAGGCCTGTGGGGTGCATTACCCGTATCCATTGTTTTATAAACGAATCTACGATGTTTTTATTTTACAATTTGCGATGATGAATGGAAGAACGAGGGGGAAAAAAATTTCCTCCACAATCAGGAGAGAATAGGAAGAGAGGAAGAAGAAGAGTTGAAATGGAAATGGGAGGAACTATTATGATTTTGGTTTTTTTTTTTTTTTGCTACAAGGGCATTTAGGTAACTTCAATGTAAAAAAAGGTTGCCCCTTAACCAATGCCTTGGGATGTGTATAACATGTTGGCCACTAAATCCTTTTTCTTGGCCCCTAAAAACGTCAAGGTTTTAATACCAAAACTGTACATTTTTTTTTCTCCTTTTTGTGTAGCTGCACGCACTACAAGAAAATATTGCTATTACTACACCATATATTGCCACACCTTCAATATAGGTGTTGCAAAAGCAAATTTCTAGTCACAGTATTTGTCAGCTGAAGCTAAAAGGTATAATAATCTGCTGCAAAATGAAATTTTTGCCACACAAATGTAGCAACAAAATGAAAAGAATGTGGCAAAAAAGTATAATCTCTTGCTGCAGCAATAGAGATTGGGTGCAGCAATAGACATCTTGCTACATAGGTTATCGCGACACTAGTAGGGATTTATGCCATAACTATTGGGTGCTGCAATATATAGAGCTGCACAGGACCCGGTCCAGATTACCTGCACCGACCCGGAACCGAAAGAACCGGACCTGTACCAACCCGGACCCGGAGTTACCGGTACATGTACCGGTTCTGAAAACTAATACCCGGAGTAGACCGGGACATGTACTGGTTCTGTGAGGATTCCCGGCATGTCCCGGACCAAATACCCCGGTCAATATGAGCCGTTAGATTTTTAGCTTAGGATTAATCGCATCACTTCATCCTAGGTATTAAGATATCTAAACTAGAGAAGAGATTCATTCTTCGTTCTTTTTTCTTTTTGTTTCTGATGAGCAACCGACCTCTATATGTTCTGGAATTCATAGATTGAAATTGATACGTTTTTTTATGACTTAATTTGTGATTGCTGTTGTTGTTGAATTCAAGATGGAGAATATGAGAAGAGATGAAGGGTTCTGGAAATTGATAAGGAACAAACTGAGAGTCTGAGATGGGTTTTGATGATTGGGTTCACTCGAATTACTAGAATATTCATAGTTTCTATTGTTGTGGTTGATGGGTTTAAAGTTTAATCTATGCTTCACTTGTTCATCACTTCTCATATTCAATCAGCAACAAGTCAAGGTAAAAGTTTATTCATCTGATTTAGGGTTTGTTCAGTTAATTGCATGTCTATATAAATTGTTTAATTGATTTTAGATCTATGATCACTTCTTCTTCTTCACCATCTCTACTGATACCTTGATTTGGTTTTGTTTGATTTTTTTAAATTTGGATTTGATTTTATAGAAGTCAACAAATCTTGTTTCAGATGGGTTTCAGAAGATGGATCTTAATCTAGGGTTTCAGAACTAGGGTCTTTATCATAATCGGAAATTGAAGAAAGGGTTCTGGTTGATTGAAGAGATGAATTGATTCCGTGATGGACTGATGGGTATTAGCGATTCAATGTTTAGTTTAATCTTTTTAATTGCATGTTTATTTGAGATGGATTTGGGTTTAGCAACAGATTAATTTATTGGTCAAATTAATTTGTTACAGAAGATGAGGAATGAATTTTGGTTTCTGATGAAGAATGAATTTTGGTAAAGATTCAGATGGTGTTCTTGAAGATGATTGCTCAATTTGGGGTTTAATTTTGTTTATATCTCTCAATTTCTGTTTAATTATGTTTATATCTTTATATTATGCAAATAATCATTCCATTGTATCTTTGGTTATGCTCAATTGAAGTATGGGTAAATTTTTTGGTTGATTTTAAGGTTAATTTGTGAGTTGATTTTTTGTTCAATTGAAGTACTGTATCAAGTTTGGGTAAAAACCCGGTCCCGGCTAGAACCGGACCTGTATAACGGGTACGGTACAAGTCCAGGTACAGGTACCGGTCCTCAAAATGAAGACCCGGTGAACTCCAGGTACAGGTACCGGGTTCAACAGAAACCCGGACTGTACCGGCTCATGTGCATCTCTAGCAATATATTAAGTTTCATGTAGTGGCGTTTGCAGTTTTCTTACCTTTCTTCTTCTATACTTTCTTTTCTCGTTTCTTATTTCTCTGTTTCATCTTATTTTTTCTTCTTCCTTATTTTGCTCACAGAATTAGGGGCGACACAAACGACAAATAGCAAATAATCGGTAGGTTATTTCATAATCGGAAGGTTATTTCCGGGGCGTTTTTTTTAAAGGACAAACTACCCTTTACAATCCATAGATAACTACACAATCGGTAGGTAATCAACAATCGGGAGTAAATTTAGTTTGTATGACTTCCGATTATACAGTATCCCCAAAATAAAATCCTAAATCTTTTGAATTTTGATTATCCTATAATCGGTAGTAAATAAAGTTATCTTGACTCCCGATTATACAGTAGACCTTTAGCAAAAATGCTACCATAATCGGTAGGGAATTTAGGTTATTTAACTTCCGAATATAGAGTAGCCCTAAAATCAGAGTTTGCAAAAATCCTATTTTTTTGGAATTTTGGTTGAGCCTATAATCGGTAAGAAAGGAAGAGTTATCATGACTTCCGATTATACAGTGGCTCTCTTTGAAAATATCCTACCATAATCGGTAGTCAATATACTTCGTATAACTACCGAATATAGAGTAGCCCCAAAATCATATTTTGCAAAAATCCGTTTTTTTTTTGGAATTTTGGTTGAGCCTATAATCGGTAAGAAAGGAAGAGTTATCATGACTTCCGATTATACAGTGACTCTCTTTGCAAATATCCTACCATAATCGGTAGTCAATATACTTCGTATAACTACCGAATATAGAGTTGTCCCAAAATCAGAGTTATCATGACTTCCGATAATGAAGAAACCCTATGGGAACAGACACGTTTTGTGAAATTTTTTGGAAAACCGAATAGGTTTTCGAACACAGCAGGGAGGGGCTACCCCCCCCCCTCCCCGGACAGCAGTAAACAATCTTGAAAATATCCAACACATATAGCTACCGAATATAGAGTAGTCCCAAAATCAGATTTTGCAAAATTCCTCTTTTTTCTAAATTTTGGTTGAGCCTATAATCGGTAGTAAATGAAGTTATCATGACTTCCGATTATACAGTATAATCTTTGTCAAAATCTTACCATAATCGGTAGTCAAAATAGTTCATATAACTACCGAATATAGAGTTGCCTCAAACTTCCAATTATGGATTAGCCTCCCGATTATAAAGGGGCATATAAGTATTTTTAACATATTTTGTCTTTTATGTCGCCCCTAATTGCGTTGGGGTCGCCCCTAAATGTGCCAGGCTTATTTTTCCCCTTTCTCCCTTCTTTTCCCCTTTCGTCAACTCTCTTTTACTGTGAGATAATATTGAAACGTTTCTCACGGAAAGGGAACACGTTTCTCTTGTGTTCGGAGTGCGCTCCCATCACGTATCTAAATGAGGAGCGTAAAACCGCATTTCTCAATGAGATTCGTGAGGTGGTCGGACGTTCCTGGCTACTAAGTAACAACTGATCCACCATCAATATGTAACAAAAATTGTTTCACGAATCCATGCTTCTTCATTTAGTTAATTTGTACATGTATTAATTCAGTTTGGATTTATAAATAACAATACGGGATCATCTGACTTTGATATATTTAGGGCGATCACATGGTATTTGAATATTTGGGTTCCCTGTGATGGCATGGGAAATCAGAGGAGTTCGACTAGATGAGTAAAGGATGATCACGCACTGCCATTTTTGAAAGGAAAATTTTAAAGGCACCCGTTTTTCAAAATTGTTCATTTCGAAACGAAATTGGTGGGGTTGGAATGTTCGATTCTGTAAAAACATTATGGGAAAGGGTTCCCATGCTCCTGATTTGAATTTTTTTTAATTTTTAATGGTGTAGCAGTAGCATCAGAGGAAAGATGGCCACTCAACAAAAATTAGTCAATAAGAGCAATTCCATTGGGCACATTAAACAGGCAGATTTGGTGATTATACACCCATAATGGGACTAGCAAATCATTCAAATGGATGAGCAAACCCTCAAATAAAAAGTTTTGTTCATCACGGCTCAAATTTAACTGAACGGATAGAGATGATCGAATCAATTTGAGACGACCGGCCCAAGTTGAATCCAGGCTCGTCTCAATATTATAAACATATATTTTTATATAAAAACGATCCCACTAAATTTAAAATATATTTATTTATATAAAAACGGATCCCAATAACTTAAATTTCCCATCCATTTACCTATTTCACCTATTTCCCAACGCCCAAAACTCAGTTTCCCCATCCATGTGGACATGCAAACAATCAAATTAGATGAGTCCCATTGGACTTGCTCTAAAACGTGAATGTCAAATTAGCGGTCTACAACTGTTTTTTTCCCTCGGGTGTGTGCTTTGTGACGTGGGAATTTATACCGTTTAATTGGGGGCCAACCGTTTTAATTGGGGACCATCAAATTTTATTTGCACCCAAAAATTATCAGGGGCCTATTAATCTGACTATGAAAATATTATTTTTCCCTTACCTAAAACTAAAAATTAAAAATCAATTAACTTTAATTAGGCTTCTCTTCTTCTTCATTTTCCTCTCCTTCATGTTCTCTTCTCCACCACCACCATTAACGACTATTTTGAAGATTTTTTTTTCTTCAACCAATTCATCGTGTAATCGTCGCAAAAAAATCGAAACCCAAGAAAGCTATGGCTCCAATTAAACCCACTTTGTATTCGATTTTTTGTTGTGTTTTGATTGTGAAAATGAGTTTGGTAACTGAAAAGTAGCAGTTACAGAGTTAGGGTCGTTAGTCTGTAAATAAAAATCCCTAACGACTTTTGATATGCATGCAGATTCTATGAAAAATCGTTAGGGTATTAGGTTGAAGATGACGACCCTCTTTCTGCTACTTCAAAAATTTTTGCCCTAGAATAGAGTCTTTAGTGTTAAAGGTTGAAGATGACGATCCTGTTTTGACGACCCATTGTTATTGGTTAACGACTTTATGTAAAATTATTAAATGGTGGATTAGGGTCGTCAGTATATCAGAATATCCCCATGACGACTCAAACACACAAAAACTTGCCTTTTTATACAGAGAGTTTGGATTCGAGAGTCATATGGGTATTAAACGAATCAATTAACGGCTCTAGGTGAACATTATAAACAGTCGTCATGGTTTAACACACCACCTTGACGATTTTTCATCACCATTAGTGAATGAAGTTGGAGCACCATTCGTTTGAGTATATCAAGTCCGATTGTTTTAATGGAGGAAGCCATGAAAAATTGTGAGTGTCTGCTCATTTCTAAAAACCATAGTTTTTCCTTTCAAAACGATAAAAAACCCAAAAAAAAATTCTAAAATTTTAGAGTGATTATATTATTCTATAAGTTGGGAGTAAAAGGACATGAGAAGTTAAAATTTTATTTTCGAAAAGTTTTTGCTTCCGGAAAAAATTAATATTTTATTTGGGAAATTTATTTTGAAATCATGTCCCTAGAACAAGTTTCTAATTTTCGGTAAGTACGTAACTTCTTAAAATATATCTGAACACCCTATTAAGGCCATCAACCTGCTGGTTTCTTGGCACTCTAGAATTTAGGAATGCCCAGCTGCCTGATAACATTTGTTTGATTAGTTACCTTATTGATGAAACAACCCAATCATGGAATGTTGGAATCCTTCACTCCATCTTTGAACAAGGCACTGTCCAAACTATCTGCCAAATTCCCCTTCGTCTTAATATAAAGGATACAATTAAGTGGAAGCTAAAACCAAATGGCAAGTTCACCACAGCTTCACTTTACCATAGCATTAAAAACTTGGAGACAGTCACCAACTCACCCTGGGATAAAATCTGGAGTATAGAAACTTCCCCAAAAGTCTGCTTATTCATTTTTAAATGTATGCATAATATGGTTCCGGTAGCTAATAAACTCTCAAAGTATAATGACATGCCAAACATCTGCCCCTTATGTTATCAACCAAGTGAAACTTTGAAGCACTTATTTATGGACTGTCCTTTTGCTAGGAATGTTTGGTTTGCCTCTTCGGCAAATCCTTTTGTCTTTGGAATCCCTAACTTGTCTTTGAAGCAATGGATTTTAAGCTGGAGCACCAATCCGGTTGGTTGGGACATCAAATTGGGTCCTTGGAATTCTTTTTGTGCAGCTGTTATTTGGCACATATGGCTAGCAAGATGTGATAAGGTGTTCCAAGGAATCATCCCAAACCCACGACACACTTATGCAAGGGATGAATCGTTTTGGAGGGAGAATTGGCAGGCAAATCAGAAAAATGGAACCAACTCGCAGCCAACGGCGCCAACCCAAAGGAAACATTGGAAGTGCCCAGATTTAGGAACAACAAAAATCAATATAGCTACAAAATGGGATCAGTCAAATAAACATATGAAAACAGCAATGATTCTAAGAAATTATGTGGGCTATTGCAGGGAAGTGAAGATTCGGGGCTTCACGGCGCTTAACAGGGATGTTGGAGAGGTGCTAGCGGCTCTCGAGGGGTGGAAATGGGGTCTACAACTTCAAGCTACCACCATCAACATTGAAGCTAACAACACCAACCTCACAAGACTCATTTCGGATCTCCCAAGTAGTATGCATTGGCAAGCTAAAGCTCTGTGGGAAGATAGAATTCCAAATAGTTTACTTTCCTCCCCTCTTTCAAAACATTTTATTTACTCTTCAGTGAGTAACTCTGCAAATCGGGCAGCAATATGCATTAGCTATTGCTTCGGCTAATGCAACAACTACCTATAACTATGGGGGTTACCCTCTTCTTGTATTTTTCATCTTTTAGATCAGGATAGATTGAGCAACTATGCTCAAAACTACCAGCATCAAGTTTGTTTTGATTTTTAAGTTAATCTAAGGTTTTTTATAAAAAAAAACCCCGATGGTTTGATTAAATGTCGGTGTAAAATATAAATTTTTTCACATGCCAATTTTGGATTATTGAAAAGCATCATGGCATGGGGTCTTCTGCGTTAGGAAATCAAATTGGTTAAGGTACATGCTAAATAGCTATTGATATTTGTGAAACTGTAATGTGAAAAAAATGACTTAAGTGAGCCAAGTGCTAGACAAACTGAATTGTGTTAGTCGTATATCAAACATGTATATAATCATATTTTTTTTCATTTGCACTCATCCTTAAGTTGCGCATAATGAAGCTCTTATGATGATGTCTATGCTTACAAATGTATGATTCTTCATTTGATTCGTTTTCGCAAGTATTTATTCCGTTTGAATCATAGTTCTGAATTTGCTAACTATTATCATCCATGTTCAGTTTCTTCAAGTATGCAAATGCTCTTATGCCTCGTGGAGTTGATCAACCAAATTTCTAGTAATCGATGAATTTCAAATTCCTCTCGACTGATGAGATGTTGGAGAAAATTGCAATAAAGAATTTTCACTTTTGCTGCAATCGATATTAGAGGAATGGTTGAGCAACTTTTCAAAAATATGTAGCTTCTTTTTCGAACTGAAAATGGCGGCCGTGTCGTAATTGTATGTTAAGAGTAAAAGAGTGTCTATTAAGTGTAATTTCTTGATGTCTTTGTTTTTATCTCTTGTGTGTTTCTCTGATAGGGTGTGTTTTATAGTTCCGAAACTTTGTACAGTTCTCTCACCTGCAACGGTAATTCACTTTCATCATTACTCAATACAATGCAAAGTCAAGTCGTCATTAGTAAATTTAAGTTTACATCGGTAGAATACCAGCTATTTTGGAATGAATGTGAACAAAGTTGTGAAAAGTTGCCCGTTTTTGCTACGCGAAGTAGTTTCCAAGTTACTAATCTCTTTGTTTTTTATAATTAATATCCGTTTCTACATATGGAGAACTAATATTGAGCATGCCGGAAAGTGTGGCTACACCAGTCGATAACTGCTCACCAAAAATTAGTCAGTAAGATGCGAATGTCAAATTAGTGAATTACCAATCTTTGGAGAAGTGTCATAAAAACTAAACTCGTGGCACCTGTGTGAGATTGGGCCTGTCTGCCTGTTACAATTATAAGAACCATCTTTTGGGGACTACCCAATGATATAAATGTCCACCCTACATTATAAGGGGTGTCTTAAAATGTGGAAATGACTAACCTACCCTTAATATATATATATATATATATATATATATATATATATTACCACCTTCTCCCATCACCACCACCTATATATATAACCACCTCCTCCCATCACTCCCGCCGCTCACCACCACCGACCACCTCGAACCACCACCACAACCACCTCTATATATAGATTAATTTAAATCATTAACAAAACAAAATCAAAATCAAAATCAAAATCAAAATTATAACAAACTCATTACTTGTCATTCGTTTTTGGTTGCAAAAATGAGAAGTAATCATTAAAATGAGTTGAAAATGTAAGTTGCAGAGAGAAGTTCGGCTAAGAATTATGTGAAAAACTTTTTCGAACTAGACGAACTCAACTTTTAATGGAGGTTTTTCTTTTTTCCAGAGAAAAGTTCGGTTACGTCGTAAAAAGTTCGGTTACGTCCTAAAAGTTCGGCTACGTCGTAAAAAGTTCGATTACGTCGCATAAAGTTCGGTTACGTCGGAAAAAGTTCAGGTACTTCGCAAAAATATTCGGTTACGTCACAAAAAGTTCGGTTACGTCGCAAAAAAATCGGTAACACCGCAATTTTTTCTCCTAACCGAACTTTACTCTGATAAACCTATATATTGAGTTCGGTTACGTCGCAATTTTTTTCTCTTAACCGAACTTTTCTCTGAAAACCTATATATTGAGTTCGGTTACGTCACAACTTTTTAAAAAAAAAATTCCTAGCCGAACTTTTAGTTCGGTTACGTCTTAAAAAAAATTTCCTAACTGAACTTTTCTCTGAAACAAAAAATTCCATTAAAGCTGAGTTCAGCTACCTGTGTTTTTAGAAAGATTAACCGAACTACACTTACAGATGAGTTCGGTAACCTGTTCTTCAAATGTCGCAAAAGGTTTGGTTTTGTCGCAAAAAAGTTCGGTTACGTCACAAAATGCTCGGTTACGTCGCAAAAAGTTCGGTTACACCGCAATATTTTCTCCTAACCGAACTTATATTGAGTTCGGTTACGTAGCAATTTTCTTCTCCTAACCGAACTTTTCTCTGAAAGAAAAAACTCCATTAAAGTTGAGTTCGGCTACCAGTGTTTTCAGAAACATTAGCCGAACTGCACTTGCAGATGAGTTCGGCTACATGTTCTTAAGATGTCGTAGCCGAACTTTGTTAACCAAACCGAAATCAATTTATAAATTGCTCATTTTTAGGAATGTTTTGGCCAATTCAAGCACTATTAACTAAATTTGAAGTATCCGTGAGTACCCAAAACATCATACTCTTGTTGTGGCTCTTAAAGAAAAAGATCTAACTTTTTTTCTTCCAAAACCCTCATCTTCATTATCATCTTCATCTTCTTCTTCTCTCTCTCTCAATAATTCTGATTCTAATAAAGCTATCCTATTAATAACTCATTAATCACTAACTAATCAGTAATTAATCGTTACACTGACACTAACTAATCAATAAACTAACTAATTTAATTACCAAGGGTAAATTTAGTATTAAAAAAGAATTTAGATAAGGGGTGACCCAAAATTATTTCAAATATCCTATCAAAAATGGAAGAGTAGTCCCCCACCTTTTTTGAGTAGTCCCCACAAAATTCATTCTAGGATTACAGGAAGGAAAATGTTCAAGGCACCCCCATTCATTTTTGTTCAAGCCTTAGGGCCCCTGCTACTTTGTTTGATTATGTCACATACTGTAAAAATTCGACCCTTACTGTTAACAGGGCCGCTATCTTATTTGCACGTCGGGAATTTTCCGTAGGGAGGAAAGTATCATATATTTTTTGTGTTGTTATACACACGTCGTCGACTCCGACAGAAGTAACCGTTTCCCACCGCCGTTCTTGCTCTTCTTCCTCCCTCTGAATCTGGATTATCCATGTTGCTTTTTATTTTTGATTAACAAATTATCTCCAACATCTGTTTCAAAATCCTTGGATGATTTTTTTTGTTTTGTTTTTGAAGCCGCTTAGATGATTCTTAATATATTCAAATAACCAAGAAATCCAGAACTCCACCAACACTATGAATGTAATTAAGAGGAGCTTCAAGATCACTACTATGGATCTAGGATACATCCTTCCGATTTTTAATATCAAAAAAAGTACAGACAACATCAAAACAGGTACCCAGAATCTCATTAAGGGTATCACTTAATCTTTGGCCATGGTTTCATAACTTTAGCAATTTCAATAACGTCATACAAATATTTTCCGTATGTTTAATTTCTTTACTTTCTTCTTATCTCATTTTGATTCTCTCACTGCTATTGCCTGATACTACTAATACTTTTTGCTTATGTATTTTATAAATTCAAATCAAGGACTCCTTACCTTCTTACTCAATCTCTTTAACAAATTAAACCTAGCAGTTTAATAGTATTCATCTAGTTGTTCTTCGTATTAATGAAGATGCAGAAGTTGAGTTGGGAAAAATTGTCGGAGAAGACGGTCGGTCGTCAAACTCTATTTTGCCTTTTCAAAACATATCACTTTTTGGTCCACTTCGTTGACAATAGTCAATGAAATTTTGGCCCTGTAGATAACAAAAGTTGGCCCTGTGTATATCCACGGTCAAAAATTCTCCATGCCAATTGCTTTGGATCATTGTAAAGCATCGTCGTGTCTCCTCGGTTAGAAAATCAAACTGGTGTGTATAGTGTATGTACACATCCAAACAGACTTTTGACTTATCAGCTTAAAAAAGCAAAAAAGTCACTTCTGCGTGACTATCCAAACAGCCTAAAAATAGTTATTGATTTTTGTTTTAACTGAAATCTGAGGAAACGATTAAGTGAGCCAAGCCATAACATGTATATAATCATGCTTTCCACATTTGCACTCATCCTAAACTTGTGTGTATAATCAAGCTCTTTGTGATTTTCAAGAACAAACTTTGTGATGTTTGTTTTTATAAATCCACACTTATTTATTTGATCTTTTATGATTTTCCGATCTGCAGATAGTTGGGATGTTGGACAAACATTTTCCGAAAGGTGAGAGCAAAAACATGGAACCTTGGAATTTTATATTGTTTTAAAATTAATTTGGTCCGAGTATGACAACACTTCATTACTCTTATCTGTTTACATTTCATTTTTTTTCTTTCTTAGCTATCTAGTGGCTTTTTATTTTTAAAAGATAATAAATTAAAAAGAATTACTTGACACTACCAAAATAAAGTTCCCCAAAAATGAAACAAGGAACATGATGCATCCAGCATCGGTTTACATTATGCTTACTAGCATGTAATCAGCTACGAGTTTGTTTCCCCCAACTTGTTAGATGGATATGTCCTTCATATGAGTTCCATCCTCCAATTATCAACATGAGATGATTCCTGGTAGCTTACACAAACCAAAAGCACCGACACAATTTAGTCACGAACAAATTTAATTAGCAAGCATCGGTATTTATAACATTCCCATGTGAAACAAACCCCAGCATCTACCTAACGTCACCACCTAGCAGGGCGGAGCCACAGGTCGGCTAAACCTGGTTGTAGCCTTAGGAATCTTTACCAAGCAAGATATTTAACCTACTAGCCAAAATTATTTTGGCATTTAATTGATTGATCCTGCAACTTAGCCCACTAAGAGCAACTGCATAACTAATAAAGATTAAAAACCAAAAATAAATAAAAGAAATGGGTTTAGTTCATGGTGAGACGTTACGGTGGAGGAGTAAATTTGGTGGAGCGGATGTATGAAGGTTCGTCTGACATGGGGCGTAGTTATAAAATGCGTTTGGGATGGACGTAAAATTAACGCCTGATCTCGGGCGCAATTTAGATTTGTGTTTGATGCGGAGCGCAATATATACAACCGCTTGATCGACAGACGGATTCACAAATTACGCCTGACAATCAGGTCCAAGCCATCGCCAACCAACCCTTGTACTTAGCCCTGAACCATGGTTAGCTTCGCAAACACCAATCGTTCGAACCAAATACCACCAGCTCCATGTTTGTCTTGAGCTCAAATCCCCATCAGCATACAGTTTTTATCTTCTCTAGCCATTTGTACCTCCTTCGTATCTCAGTAGCAGAACACTTTAGCTTGAGAACTTGATGGTTGAAGCATTTCCACGAACAACTGATGAGTAGAGACTGGTGTTTTCACTGTGCATCAAGAAATACTCTTCTCTAACTCTCCAACTCCTGGCAGTTTAATTCTGCACAAACCCATAACTCCATTTCTTCCAGGAACTGCAAATCTTCATCAATCTGCGCCATTTATTGTCACAAACCAATGGCAGCAGCATCAGTTCTTCTCGGTCACAAATGGAGCTCTCAGAACCCTTCCATTCTTCCACAAATTCTCGATAACAAGACACCTTCTCAACTGACACTTCTTCTCGCCAAAACCCATTGTTTCTGTAGCCACAGATCCCCTTTTTCTTGTTAATGTTTCATTCACAATTTTCACCCACAACAGATGACAGCAAGAACATCTTCGCATTCTCCTTCTAAGCTTCAGTTCACCTCTCAACCCTTGGCAGACAGTATTGAACCTTGGCCAGTGACGGCAGCAAACTCCGGCAATGTGTCTTCACTTTCCTTTCTCTCTACTTACAAATTGGTTTCTCGATTTGGTTTCTAAATATAGGGCGTACTCTATATTTGCGCCTCATTAAGTGACTGGCATAATTTTCAATTGCGCCTGTTGATGGGACGAGATTTAAAATGCTGCCTCGATAGACGAGACTATAATTTGCGCCTGGACGGATCGCAACTAAAATGTTCGTCTGGTGACGGACGCAAATTAAAATACCGTCCCGTCAGGCATACTTTAAATTAAAATTACGCTTCACAGAGGCGCAATTTCTATTTACGCCTCACTGCCGAACGAAAATAATAACTACACCCCACTCCGAACGCAACTAATTGCGTCTTACGACAGGGCGTAGTTTTAAATTACACTCGACCAAAACCAAACTAAAGACTAAATATGATACCCCTTGATCCCTGTACCCTCCCAAGTTATCATCCTACCCCATCAAACTGCCTAAATTCCTATACCCCCAACTTATTATTACAGAAAAACAGAAACAGCAAAGTATTATCTTCATCTTGATTTCCCTTCTCCATATGGCAAGTCACTGCAACTCCCATCCAAATCTCAAGCAACCCATCAAAGATGCATCTGATTAACCATAATTCCTACGTGAGCTCCACCAGCAATCCAAGTCGCAAGAATGTTATTTGACTATCTATCAAGTCATGGTGAACTATTTGGACGCAATTACAAAGAAATTCTCATAACACAAAACTTGGTAATTCATTCATGTACAGTTTCCACCAAAAAATAGAAGCATAAGTTGTTTGACTTACGATTTTCATGGTTCATTGAGGTTTATGTACTCCTCGATGTTCTCCTTTCCTCAATACATCATTCCCATATGTGGATCCACAGTAGCGCCTCCTCGGTGGATATAAAATTCCATCAATTGATAACTGGTGGAAACGGAAGATCCGGTTCAATATCGCTTTAACAAAGTATTCATTGTGAAGATTAAGAATCGTCACAACTTTGAAAACTGCTGGAGGCAGGGTCGTCAATGGAAACCATGTTGTATCACCTACCACTACAATCATTTAGATATATAAACTTATAATCCAGTAAGTATTGGTACTTGATCAGATTAAATACAGATCAATCGTTTTAAAATTGACTATTTAAAAGAGTGCACATATATGAGAAGTTTCTTATACATAGTAAGACCGGCGAACCTCCCACATGATATGCCTTTGAGGTTACCAAGCAGCACCAACGCTTTACCACCACCATTTCACGGTGTTTGAAGTGACTCTTCAACTGGTATACGATTCCGGATTTGGTTCTAGCTTCGAGTTGCATGGCATTTCGCGTGATGTTGAGGATTTTCTTGATTTCTTTCTGGATTCAGTACGTTGTGCACCTAGATGCGTATGGACAGTGCCGTGTTCTTCTCTCGGTATGAGTATGGCCGATTTGTGTAATCATTTGAAAGACTTTGATCTTCTATTTCCGACAATCAAAGAAATCTTTGAGTTGCTATCCAAGTTGCAGAATTTCCGTAATATAAGTTAGGGATTGTGAAGCGTCTGCTCATTCGGCCAAACGTTACATTCCCAACTACTGAAGACATGGAGCGGTCCAGATTATTGGATGAAGAGCATAGGCTGTATGAATAGGTGATGAAATCAGACTAGTTTTATGAAGAGGTGGTGGACATTCTCTGTGATGAAGCGTTCAAAAAAGACAGGATAAAATACCAAGTATATTCAGAAAGAGAAGATCCGGGACTACCACCGTTCGGGCCGGGAGGTTCTGTTAGAATTTTGGGTGATTAAACTTAGATGATTTTGATGAATTTTGATAATGAAGGAGTGAGAACTTTTGGTTCTTCTCACTCTCTCTCTATTTTGATTAATTGAAGAGATAATACTAATTCTCTTCTTTTTGTTTTTACAACTTATGGATGTCCTGCACCCACATGTGTAGTCTACACACACACAACTTAAATATAAAGTTGACATTCCAATTACACTCTTAACATTACTCAACAATCTCCTCCTTAATGTGATGTTCTTCTACTCCTAGTAGTTCACGGAAATGTTGAAATTTTCCTTTGGGAAGTGCCTTGGTGAATATGTCCACCAATTGGTCTTCCGTCTTGCAATATTTGAGTTCTATCTCACCATCTTCAACCGCTTCTCGAATGAAATGGTACTTGAGTTTGATGTGTCTTGCTCTACAATGCTCAACCGAATTTTCGGACATAGCAATTGCCGATTTGTTGTCACAAAATATTTCGATGCTTTCTTCTTGCTTCTCTTGAATGTCTTCCATAATCCTTCTTAGCCATACAACATGAGATGTAGCTATTGATGCTGAAATATACTCCGCTTCCGCTGTGGATTGAGCTACGGTTTCTTGCTTCTTCGATTCCCATGTAAATATACCCGAACCAAGAGAAAAAGCATACCCCGATGTACTCTTCATGTCATCAATACATCCTCCCAAGTCGCTATCACAATAGCCAACTAATTTGACATCCAAATTTCTAGAATACATGATTCCAAAATTCATTGTTCCTTGTATCTACCTCAACAACCTCTTTGCCGCGCCAAGATGTAGATGACTAGGTGAACTCATGAACCTAGAAAGCATACTTGAAGCAAACATGATGTCGGGTCTTGTATGTGTAAGATACAACAAGTTTCCAATAAGACCTCTATAGTAAGTCTCATCAACCTTTGTTCCTCCATCATCTTTCTTGAGTTTCTCATTCACTACAAGTGGTGTTGATGTGGGGTTACAACCAAGCATACCAAATTTCTTCAACACTTTTTCTAAGATACTTACTTTGAGAAATGAACACTCCATCTTCACTTTGATGAACTTCTATACCAAGGAAGTACTTGAGCAAACCCATGTCACTCATCTCATATTTCATCATCATTTCTCTCTTGAATTGTTCAATCATATGAACATCATTACCCGTAAAGATAAGATCATCAACATACAAGGCAACGATGAGAATAGACGTACCTTTGGTCTTCACATATAGTGTAGGCTCACTCTTGATTTTGCTGAAGTTTTGCCTTTTGAAGTATCCATCTATCTCACTATACCAAGCTCTTGGTGCTTGCTTGAGGCCATACAAAGCTTTCTTCAACTTGTAAACTTTGTCTTCTTCTCCTTCCTCCACAAAAACTTGTGGTTGTTCTACATAGACCTCTTCATGAAGTTCTCCATTCAAAAATGCTGATTTGACATCAAGTTGATAAAGTAACCAACCTTTTTGGGAAGCCATATCAATCACGGCTCTAATGGTGTCAAGACGAGCAACCGGTGCAAAAGTATCATTGTAGTCGATGCCGGGTTGTTGTGAATATCCCTTTGCCACCAACCTTGCTTTGTGCCTTTGAACTGATCCATCCGCATTGTACTTCACCTTGTAGATCCACTTCACACCAATAACTTATTTGTCACTTGGTCTTGCTACTTTCTCCCATGTATTGTTCTCGTCGATGACAAAAACTTCTTCTTCCATAGCTTTTATCCAAACCGGTTCTTTTGATGCTTCTTCAAAAATTTCCGGTTCCACCATACAAAAGTTACATCTTTCATACACTTCACTCAACCGTTGCATCTTATTTGGTCGTGGTGGTGGTGATGTTGACGCACTAGTACTTGGAGACATACTTGGAGATGCTTCTTGTCTTGTATTTGGAGGTGTTTGAGGTAGTTCTTCCTCATTTTCTTCACCTTCTTCAACTTCATTTGTTGCTGAATTTTCTTGCTCTTCATCAACAATAATGGTTCTTTTCTCAATTTTTCCTTCTTCCCAATTCCATGAACTTCCTTCATTAAACAAGACATCACGACTTGTAATCATTGTGTTGTTCTTCAAGCTAAACAACCTATAACCTTTTTATTGGAGGCTATAACCGAGAAATACACATTTCTCACTTGATTCATCAAGATTTGTTCTCTTCACCTTTGGAATTTGAGAATAACACACACTACCAAAAACTTTGAGATGTCTTACCGATGGCTTTCTCCCACTCCATGCTTCAAAAGGAGTTTTATCCCATACGGCTTTTGTTGGACACCTATTCATCAAGTAGACGACGGTGTTGACGGCTTCGGCCCAAAACACTTTAGGAATACCCTTCTCATGAAGCATGGACTTCTCCATCTCCATAACGGTTTGATTCTTTCTCTTGGAAACACCATTTTGTTGAGGAGTATAACCCACGGTTAGTTGCCTTTCCAAGCCTTCATCTTCACAAAATTTATCAAACTCTTTGTTGTTGTACTCTTTGCCTCTATCACTTCTCAAAACTTTGATGTAGTGACCACTTTGCTTTTCAACAAGGCTCTTGAACTTCTTGAAGATGCTAAAAACTTCGGATTTTTGTCTCATGAAGTAAACCCAAGTCATACGACTAAAATCATCAATAAATAAGATAAAGTATATATTACCTCCATGAGTTGGTGTGTTCATTGGTCCACACACATTGGTATGTACCAAACCAAGAAGTTCATTTGCTCTCCATGCTACACCTTTTGGAAATGGTTGGCGATGTTGTTTCCCAAGTGCACAACCTTCACATACTCCATCCTTGTGGTTGATATGTTGTGGAAGTCCTTGCACCATGTTCTTGTTAGAAAGTAACTTGAGACTATTGAAATTCAAATTCCCAAGTATTTTATGCCATAACCATGTTTCATCAATGGTTTCCATCCTCAATGCAACATTCTTCTCTTTTTCAAAGATAATTGGAAAGCTTCTATTTTTCTCCATCTTGATACTCTTCATGAGTTGTCTCTTGTTGTTGTTCTTCTTGTCATAAATGGTGCAATATCCATCTTCAAAATGGACAGCATAACCAAGCTCCACAAGTTGCCCAACACTAAGCAAATTTTGTGCCAAATCCGGAACATATAACACATCTCTAATGTATTTTGCTCCATTGATAGTTTGCACGCAAATTGTACCTCTTCCGTTAGCTTGAACCATGTTTCCGTCACCCATCTTCACTAGAGAGTTTATGGATGTATCCATGTCAACAAACAAGCTCTTCACACCGGACATATGAGTTGTACAACCACTATCTACAAACCACACTTCACTTTTGGAAGTCTCCATAGCACTTTGACATGCATAAAACAAATTTTGTTTTTCTCCTTTCTCTTCGGCTCTACCGGCTTGTTCTTCACCTTTGTACCTACAATCCCTCTCCAAATTTCCATACTTATTGCAATGTTGACATTGGGGTTTTCCTTTGTTCCAACAATTCTTCTCCAAATGACCATTCTTGTTGCAAAAATTGCACCTTGGTACTTGAGAAGTATCACTCTTTGTGTAGTTGTTGGAGTTAGCTCCTCCTTTCTTCCATTTTCCCTTTCCTTTGAAGTTTGATGTTGATTCACCCTTGTAATCATTTTTATATGTTGCTGAATTTTTTGAGTTCAAGCTCAATTTTGATTGAAATGCACTTTCAATTGATTTTTCGGAATGCCTTGACACCCTTAGTTCATACACCTTCAAAGAAGCCCATAATTCTTGTGACTTCAATGTATCAAAATCCTTTGTCTCCTCCAAAATTGCCACAATGGGTTCAAATTTAATTGGCAAACAATTTAATATCTTCTCACAAATTCTTCTTTCTTCCATCTTCTCTCCACACATCAACATATTATTAACAATTTCAACAACTCTTGAAGAAAACTCATTCAAACATTCATTCTCATTCATTTTTAGATTTTCAAAATCTCTTCTATATTATTGTAATTTTAATTCTCTTACCTTCTTATCACCTCCATACTCCTTTTGAAGAATATCCCAAGCTTCTTTAGCTTTAGGAAAATGAATTACTCTTGGCAGAATAGTGTCTCCAACTCCTTGTTGAATGTACATGGATGCTTTAGCATTCTTCTTCCTACTCTCCTTAAGTAAATCCTTTTTTTCTTTTTCTAGAGTTGTTGTAGCTTCAATTTCATCATACCCATCTTCAACAATCTCCCACACATCTTGTGACATGAACAAGGTCTTCATTTTGATGGCCCAAAAATCATAATTTTCTCCATGGAAGAGAGGTATTGAAGGTTGTTGAATGTATAAACTTGAGTTACTACTACTTGCCAATGATTTGGTTGAAGATTGATTGAAAAATTGGGTTTTTTATTTTTTTGGATCTAGATTTAAAAAAAATTGGGTTGCTGATTTTTTTGAATTAATGGGTAGAAATTGATTTTTATTCACTCTCCAAGATCCGATTCAAACGATCTATGCTCTGATACCATTTGTTAGAATTTTGGGTGATTAAACTTAGATGATTTTGATGAATTTTGATAATGAAGGAGTGGGAACTTTTGGTTCTTCTCACTCTCTCTATTTTGATTAATTGAAGAGATAATACTAATTCTCTTCTTTTTGTTTTTACAACTTATGGATGTCCTGCACCCACATGTATAGTCTACACACACACAACTTAAATATAAAGTTGACACTCCAATTACTCTCTTAACATTACTCAACAATCTCCTCCTTAATGTGATGTTCTTCTACTCCTAGTAGTTCACGGAAATGTTGAAATTTTCCTTTGGGAAGTGCCTTGGTGAATATGTCCGCCAATTGGTCTTCCGTCTTGCAATATTTGAGTTCTATCTCACCATCTTCAACCGCTTATCGAATGAAATGGTACTTGAGTTTGATGTGTCTTGCTCTACAATGCTCAACCGAATTTTTGGACATAGCAATTGCCGATTTGTTGTCACAAAAGATTTCGGTGCTTTCTTCTTGCTTCTCTTGAATGTCTTCCATAATCCTTCTTATCCATACAACATGAGATGTAGCTATTGATGCTGAAATATACTCCGCTTCCGCTGTGGATTAAGCTACGGTTTCTTGCTTCTTCGATGCCCATGTAAATATACCCGAACCAAGAGAAAAAGAATACCCCGATGTACTCTTCATGTCATCAATACATCCTCCCAAGTCGCTATCACAATAGCCAACTAATTTGACATCCAAATTTCTAGAATACATGATTCCAAAATTCATTGTTCCTTGTATGTACCTCAACAACCTCTTTGCCGCGCCAAGATGTAGATGACTAGGTGAACTCATGAACCTAGAAAGCATACTTGAAGCAAACATGATGTCGGGTCTTGTATGTGTAAGATACAACAAGTTTTCAATAAGACATCTATAGTAAGTATCATCAACCTTTCTTCCTCCATCATCTTTCTTGAGTTTCTCATTCACTACAAGTGGTGTTGATGTGGGGTTACAACCAAGCATACCAAATTTCTTCAACCCTTTTTCGGCATACTTACTTTGAGAAATGAACACTCCATCTTCACTTTGATGAACTTCTATACCAAGGAAGTACTTGAGAAAACCCATGTCACTCATCTCATATTTCATCATCATTTCTCTCTTGAATTGTTCAATCATATGAACATCATTACTCGTAAAGATAAGATCATCAACATACAAGGAAACGATGAGAATAGACGTACCTTTGGTCTTCACATATAGTGTAGGCTCACTCTTGCTTTTGATGAAGTTTTGCCTTTTGAAGTATCCATCTATCTCACTATACCAAGCTCTTGGTGCTTGCTTGAGGCCATACAAAGCTTTCTTCAACTTGTAAACTTTGTCTTCTTCTCCTTCCTCCACAAAAACTTGTGGTTGTTCTACACAGACCTCTTCATGAAGTTCTCCATTCAAAAATGCTGATTTGACATCAAGTTGATAAAGTAACCAACCTTTTTGGGAAGCCATATCAATCACGGCTCTAATGGTGTCAAGACGAGCAACCGGTGCAAAAGTATCATTGTAGTCGATGCCGGGTTGTTGTGAATATCCCTTTGCCACCAACCTTGCTTTGTGCCTTTGAACTGATCCATCCGCATTGTACTTCACCTTGTAGATCCACTTCACACCAATAACTTATTTGTCACTTGGTCTTGCTACTTTCTCCCATGTATTGTTCTCGTCGATGACAAAAACTTCTTCTTCCATAGCTTTTATCCAAACCGGTTTTTTTGATGCTTCTTCAAAATTTTCCGGTTCCACCATACAAAAGTTACATCTTTCATACACTTCACTCAACCGTTGCATCTTATTTGGTCGTGGTGGTGGTGATGTTGACGCACTAGTACTTGGAGACATACTTGGAGATGCTTCTTGTCTTGTATTTGGAGGTGTTTGAGGTAGTTCTTCCTCATTTTCTTCACCTTCTTCAACTTCATTTGTTGCTGAATTTTCTTGCTCTTCATCAACAATAATGGTTCTTTTCTCAATTTTGCCTTCTTCCCAATTCCATGAACTTCCTTCATCAAACAAGACATCACGACTTGTAATCATTATGTTGTTCTTCAAGCTAAACAACCTATAACCTTTTGATTGGAGGCTATAACCGAGAAATACACATTTCTCACTTGATTCATCAATCTTTGTTCTCTTCACCTTTGGAATTTGAGAATAACACACACTACCAAAAACTTTGAGATGTCTTACCGATGGCTTTCTCCCACTCCATGCTTCAAAAGGAGTTTTACCCCATACGGCTTTTGTTGGACACCTATTCATCAAGTAGACGGCGGTGTTGACGGCTTCGGCCCAAAACACTTTAGGCATAACCTTCTCATGAAGCATGGACTTCGCCATCTCCATAACGGTTTGATTCTTTCTCTCGGAAACACCATTCTGTTGAGGAGTATAACCCACGGTTAGTTGCCTTTCCAAGCCTTCATCTTCACAAAATTTATCAAACTCTTTGTTGTTGTACTCTTTGCCTCTATCACTTCTCAAAACTTTGATGTAGTGACCACTTTGCTTTTCAACAAGGCTCTTGAACTTCTTGAAGATGCTAAAAACTTCGGATTTTTGTCTCATGAAGTAAACCCAAATCCTTTTAATTTATCTCATTTATTTTTTATTACCCAAATCCTAACCGATTATATGTGTTGATTCCTTTTAATTTATCTCATTTTTTATTACCCAAATCCTTTTAATTTATCTCATGAAGTAAACCCAACCGATTATAGGCTCAACCAAATTAGAAAAATAGAGGATTTTGGCAAAATCTCATTTTGGGGCAACTCTATATTCGGTAATTATATGTGTTGGATATTTTCAAGATTGTTTTGCTGCTATCCGGGGGGGGGTAGCCCCTCCTAGTTGTGTTCGGAAACCTATTGATTATGGTAGGATATTTGCAAAGAGATCCACTGTATAATCGGAAGTCATGATAACACTTCATTTACTACCGATTATAAGCTCAACCAAAATTCAGAAAAAAGAGAAATTTTGCAAAATTTGATTTTGGGGCAACTCTATATTCGGTAGTCATATGAACTATCTTGACTACCGAATATGGTAGGATATTTGCAAAGAGATCCACTGTATAATCGGAAGTCATGATAACACTTCATTTACTACCGATTATAGGCTCAACCAAAATTCAGAAAAAAGAGGATTTTTGCAAAATTTGATTTTGGGACTACTCTATATATTCGGTAGTTATATGAACTATCTTGACTACCGATTATGGTAGGATATTTGCAAAGAGAACCACTGTATAATCGGAAGTCATACAAACTAAATTTCCTCCCGATTATATAGTTATCTACCGATTGTAAAGGATAGTTTGGCCATTAAAAAAAATGCCACGGAAATAACCTTCCGATTGTGAAATAACCTACCTATTATTTGCTATTTTGTCGTTTTGTGTCGCCCCTAATTCGGTTTTGGTCACCCCTAAATGTGGAAGGTAATTTTGGGAGGAATTGGATCTACGACAGAAACTTAATCTAGCTACACCTCGAGGGTAAACATTTTTGCACCAGCACCGTTGATTTCATTTATTTTTAATTTTTGTGGTATAGTTAGTATCTGAGAAAGGATGGACATCCAACAGAAATTAGTCAATAAGATGTAAATGTCAATTAAACTACTCATAACCGTTTTCTTTGTGCGTGTGTGCTTGTATGACGTGGTAATTCGGAGTGTCTTGATTGGATGAGTCAATAGTGTTTCAAGATGTGAGATGGGACTACATGCAGTGATGGAAGCAGAACTGGTGGACTAAAACATTATTATGTGTTAAACGTCGAATTTCTACTGGGGCTATTAAATTGTTTTTTTTTTCCAAAAATTTATACATAAAAAAAATGAATTTTGGGTGATATTTAGAGATTTGGGGTGGCTGGAGCACCTTTTTCATCCACACCCCCAATTTCGTCCTAACTACGTTTTCGGATACTTGAAGTAGAATATTGATTGCGTGCTTATGTTATTCCAGAAGTAGAACATCAATCCCATAAGTTAGTAGTAAAAAGATTTTGCTTCGCGAAAAGTTTAACATTTTTACATCCCAAATTCATTTGGAAATTGTTTGCTAAAACAAATTTCTAGTTTTTACACCAAATCCAAGTTTTTGTAAAGGAAAGAAAGTGTTAGGGAAAAATAAAAGCTAATTTCCCTAACTAAGAAAAATAGTTATGGATAGGCTGTTATATAATGTGTTAGTATTTTATCTAACTCTTTTAATCCATTAGAAAAATTAAATAGGCTAACACATTATTTCCATTACAATATTTATCCTAATAACTATTTACATTTTACACTTTATATTTAGTTTGTAATGTAAATTTTGTGTTATAACCATTGCTAACTCTTTCTATTACTATTAAAGTGACCACTAAAGAGATGACAAGTGTCTAGTTTACCAAAATTCAGTAACACCTTTACTCCATTAGGAAATTGTTATATTTTAATTAAAAAAAAGCCCTTTCAGGTGATCCCGGCCTGGATTTCACCTGTAAATGCCCAGTTATGGTACCTGAGAAAGCCATGTTCAGGTCACTTGAAATTGTCCGGCAGCATATTCTCAAATTCGAACTATGAAACTGCAAATTTATAATCATAATTTATAATCATTCTTGTTTGTGAAATTACAATATATTCATAAATTCATATTCATATCCAGTGAATTTATGCAACATTCACTAAAATAGAAGGTTGATACACTAGGAAAAAATGATGAACAACCTACTTTTATCAGTGTAATCCTATCTAAAGGTTACATCATGCATTAATAAATCAAAGTACACTACATGACCGCTCGGATATTTGAGTCTCCATGTGATCCCTGCATTCAAACATTAAGTAGGCATACAATTGCAATCAATGTTAACAAGATGGACCTGGTAGCCAGTGATGGTGCAAAGAATGTAACACATCCGGTACACAACACTGATGTAAGACAAAATAAGGCGAAGGAAATAGGGTCTTGCCGTATACTGGCAGCTGAAATGCCGTATCCTTGGTAAATCTTTATGCACAGGAAGTTTTTCCTGAAATAGCAGCAGCAAACAACTTGGTAACTACAGTGTCCCAAACATGTAGCAGTTAAGACTAATTTGCAGGGGCATAAGTACCCAAATTAATATACAAAGCGAAAGCTGGTACCTTAGATATCTGATAGAACCAGGAATTAGCATATAACAATTTGCAATCCGTGAGATGATGTATTTATGCATCAAAGACAACAAGGTTTGCGATATCAAGAATTCCTGACTTGTCAACATAAACATGATAAATCTTTTAAATATGATATTCTGCATAGACTGAGTGGTTGATTCGAATTAAAATAATGTATCTTACCTTCTTCCTTCAAATTTTAATAGACTTCCTTAGAGGATCAAAATATTTAGTAGAGTGATGCAATCATTCATTCGCCAGCTTTTTAAGTACACCTTGTCCTGCAGTCACACATGTTTTAGAGAGCCCAATATCTCGGATAAACTAAAACCAACTCACTATTAAAAGTAGAATGATCAGTTAGCAAATTGATACAAACTGTAGGAGCAACAAGAATTCCTTACCAGTATTTGTAAATATCTGTGTTTTGACTCAACCACCATAAGCAAACACCAGCAACTTCTTTAGATAATTCAGGAGCACCTATGTAACAAAAATGATCATAGCCCAAGCACATTATGCAGATATCCAGATAGTGAAGTTTGTAACCTATTGAAAGTAAGTAATCTAAGCGAGACAATTTAACTCACTCTTTCCGACAGTTTTGAGCAAGAAAGTAAATATATGTTGGGTAACTTGCTTCTTGCTTTACATCCAAGTGAACAGAACCATCAAGAGCCACCTCTCTTAGGACAGGGTGTACTGCCTCAAACCTCTTAAGTTTCCAACAAAAATAGATAAATTATCATCGACAGGTCTAGAGTAGCATCACAGAACACATAACCATGAAGCATGATTGATGCTGCTAAGTGCTAACCTTAACTCGAGATGCGGATTTAGGAAATGTAAGTCGCATTAAAATTTGAAGGTGCAACCATAAGATGACCTTTCTATCCATGCCATTTAATTTAACAAGATAGGGCGAGCTTCCAGAGATGACAAGATTCTTAAACCAAAAAAGGACATAAAAAAAAATCAGGTACATAACATAAAAACCAACAACAAGTAGTCAAAAACAAACACTTCAAGTCAAAACCAACCTCTCCGCTAATTGCAATATGCCAATATAAAATCCATTTACTGGGGAGTAAATGCTTTTGCATTGATGATGAGTAGAACACCCTATCCCATGCATACATCCCGAAATCCAGGTCTCTGTGACCGACCTATACATAGAAAAAATGAAATTACAATTTTAAAAAATCCCTAATGCCAATAAACATCTAAAGAAAACTAGTCATTAGCCTAAAACAGAATGAAAAAAAATATAGCTCTTTGGTGCCTGCCTACCGACATGTTTCTATAAATCGAAACTTTTTTATCATCCTCTGAGGAAACACGTGCACTGAGACTAAGTGGTACTAAGCTTCGATTAATTTGTAAAAGATAAATGATAAGATGGGTTCAAACAGTAAAAAGGATAAGGTTAATGTCGAACAACAACCACTGAAAAGTTAAAAGTAAAAAATAGTAGTTATTTTTGTTACAAATTCAAGAGATGCACCTTCCAATACAAAAAGACCCTCTAGTAGGAACCTATATACAAAACCGTACCAAACATGAGGTGATGCCTAATTAAAACCAAAATTCAAACATGAGCTGATGCCTAATTAATCAAAACATTATCTGATACTTATATACAAAAATTAAGAGAATGTTTGATCAGAGCTGAAGGAAATACAAAAAAAACCAAGTTGCAACACTACAGAACCATCACCTGCATCTCCATCTCAGTACCTACACCACCAATAATCCATCTTCAGTTCTGTTTCCATTTTACCTTCACAATTCATACCTAACTCCTACATATAATCCTTATCAAACAACTTCAATACTAAAATAGCAACACCATCAAAATAAAAAATCTATAAGGTTAAAATAAAGAACAGTTACCTCATAATAGCTTGCATCAACCAAATTGAAACCAACCCCTTCTTCATCTGATTCAAACAAATCAATATAACACCATCTCCTCCCAAAACCATCTGCTCAATTCTCAAAACCCTAGTTCTTAATTTGGGGAAGAACAGAACATAAATCTAATTTCTCCAATTCTTCACGAACAACTCATATCAACCAATTTAACTTCATCCCATTCCTCATTTCATCTTGTACATCACCAAATCCACTTTGAATTAATTCTCTAAGAAACCCTAATTCTTAAATTGTTCTCTGAAGTTTAAGAATTAAATTCTAATTCATCTTCTTTGAGTTCCACAAACAATACACATCATCAATTACTTGATTTCCTCTTCAGTGTCTCATAAATCTTCAGAAGATTTCATCTCACATAAACCCTAATTCAACTTCTCCCTGATTAACCCTTTCGGTTGAATTCTAACTCCACTACTCAAACATCACCACCAACAACAACTGTTTTATAATCTTTCCCCTCATACATTAATCTCAGAATCCTCACAAAATCGCCATAGGCGGAGAACAGAAGAAGAAGAAAGAAGAAGTGAAGAACAGAGAGAGGCGAAGGAAGAGATTAGAAGAGGAAAAGCAAGTTAAGTGAGGGAAATTTCTTTTGTGTTTTATATTAAAAGAATTGAATGATACGGATTTAGTTAGGAATGTCATACGAATTAGGGATATCTTTGGACGGTGGAGATTTGACTAGGAATTGTCATACGAATCAAGGAAGTGTGTTTTCTTTGTGCTTTTGTGCTTTCTCATTGTGCTTTCGGTTTGAATTTCGACTAGTCACATAGGTCATGAAGTAATTTTTACTAGTTAGACAGGTCAAGAAGTAGCTTTAGTTCACACTGGTAGAATTAATAAGCATAAAAACTATGAACCAAGAAGCTCCAGAAGGGTTCTGACTTCAAATTTAGCAAGATACATCATCGAAATCGATAAATATGAAGCTAAGTGTCGATTTGAACTTAAAATGTGGTTTGACAACATAAAAATTATGAACTAAGAAGCTCCGGGAGGGTTCTAACTTCAAACTTAGCATGATACATCATCGAAATCAATAAATATAAAGCTCAGTGTTGATTCGAACTTCAAATATGGTATAACGGCATACAAACTATGAGCCACAAAGCTCTGGGAGGGTTATGACTTCAAACTTAGCATGATACATCATCGAAATCGATAAATATGAAGTTCAATGTTGTTTAGAACTTCAAATAGGGTATAACGACATACAAACTATGAACCACAAAGCTCCGGGAGGGTTATGACTTCAAACTTAGCATGATACATCATAGAAATCGATAAATATGAAGCTCAATCTCGATTCGAACTTCAAATGTGGTATAACGGCATACAAACTATGAATCAAGAAGCTCCTGGAGGGTTCTGACTTCAAACTTAGCATGATACATCATCAACATCGATAAATATGAAGCTCGGTGTCGATTCGAACTTCAATATGCGAGAACGAACTATTAAGCCTATAAATCGACATATTGTATGCATAACCTAGCTCCGAGATTGAAACATGGTTGTGAATGAACTACAATAAGTTGGAAACTTGGTAAGAACGATGAATCCATCCATTTACAGGTAAGATTCCTTCGGAATATTCCCCGAAACTTTAAATAAACCATATTATGGCTTTCAGTTTTATTAGCAACTTTGGATAAGACATAATTTTAAATAATATATATAAATTAGAATAAATTCGGATATTGTTATCAACCTCCGACTATATATAAATCCGAAGAATATATACGATTGGATTAGAAAATGAGAAATGGATTCACAAATTTTAAATCCCAATTACGATAGATTAAGGGTTGACAAAATAGCCACATATCAATTGTTGAGGTACGAGATCAACTAAATTCTTGCAGACAATAATGACATACTTACGAGTAATCCGAAGAAATTGGTAAATTACTAAATTTTGAACGATATTGACAAAATAGATGTCAATTCACTATACACAATTCAAAATTCTTACAAATTAGTTAAAAACCAAAGTCTTTTATCTAAATAGCAGATTGCCATGCTATCGGATGACAAAAATGTCTTAAATTAGGCAAGTGCATACTACTAAACAAGAAAATGCGCATCTAATCGGCAATAAATCATTTGGTGTAGTTATCGATAATTTGCATTACTAAAACACGTTACCGTTCCATATAAACTGCACACACACTTTCACACATTTATATAATTTGCACTACAAAGAAAACATTGATGAAAGATGCAAATGAGTGAACCTGGCGTGAATCGAACATGCATTTTCTACATCGAAGTCAGACGTGCTACCATTGCACCACAGATTCATTAGTATTCAAACACATAGTTTAAAGAATTATATGATTATCTTCCGAATTTGTCAACTGCTAACACATTTAATCACTCGGACAGACAACCAATAACAAAAAAGTCAATCGAACACGCAGTTCCATGAAACCCCTATGAAAAAGTGATTTGCAGTTTAGTCACTCATGGCACATAGTGAGTCATAAGATAAATTGGAAAATTATGAGAGAAAAAACTAAAACATAACATTCAGCACATAGTGATCCAGGCCTGGAAATACACCTGAGAAGGCTTAGTTCCGGCCACCTGAAAAAGTCAGGCCATTCATCTTCACAAATTTAAATTCTGAAACTCTAAATATTATTTGAAACCAAAAAATAATAATTTACAATGGGACTCCGACTATCCACTAAATTAGGATAATGATAATTGGGAAAAAAACCACAAACAATCTACTTTTTAGATATACTTGTCCACTGTAATGGTTACACATCATACATGATGCATCAATTAACGAATATAGACCACTTGGAAGGTTGAGAGAAAAAGCTTCTTAGTTTCAGCATGGGCGTTATTTGTGCAGCTTCCTGACAGCACCAATAGTTTACAAGTATCCTTAAAACCTAAACTGCAATTGCATCACATGGCCTTCATGGACAAAGCTTAAAACATGCTCCAATATGCTCGTTTCAATTCAAGTAAGAGACTAGTCTCTCTCAGATTTCTAATTTTCATCATCACAACCAATATTTTGGCCAAGATGTTTCACAAGTTCCTAGAATTTGAATTCCTTCCTTTAACCAATCTCCAATGAGCTTGTTTGAATTCAATTAAGAGACTAATCTCCCTCGAATTTCTAATGACAACCTATTTTTTGGCCAAGATGTAACAAAAAGATAACATATTATGGTCAAGTACAAGCTCAGTTCTTACCATAGGCTAAGTAAAAACTGAATAAACTGTATTCTCATGTCCAGAGAGAGCAAAGGCAAGCATCTTCGTAATCCCACACATGTGGAGCCAATAAGAAAATAAATAAATTTATGTGCAACAAATAGGACTTTTTTTGCATATAATAACCAGCTTGTGATGTCAAAAAGCTCAAATTAAGACCTCCATCTTTCAACTGAACAATTATGCAGAATTCAATTAAGGGATTGCAAGCACTTGATAAGAAATCATATTGAATTCAATTAAGACACTAATCCCCCACGAATTTCTAATGACAACCTATTTTTTTGGCCAAGATGTAACAAAAAGATAACATATTATGGTCAATTTATATTGAAGGGTCAATTTATATTTCATACCCGAAAAATAGAGTCACCTCCTCCAGTAAGTACAACATCAGTGGGATGAAGATCTAAGAAGTAAACACCACTCATATGCCCCTGGTATGATCGAATGACCTGCAAAAGATAACTCCATACCATTAAGTTAGTCATGAAATCCATTAGCATCTAATAACTAAAGAAATCCATCAGAATTTCATAACTTCACCTTGTAAGAAAGCATTTTTAGAAGTCACCCTACAGTCCACTTCAAGCCACGGGTTCACCCTGGCATATTCACATCTATTAAATGTCATAAACCAATACTTAACTTTTGACTTATAAACAAAATAAGAGCATAACAAGAGGTAATAAGAGCTTTTACCTCTTAATAACTTTACAACACCCAACCCTCTTCAAATCAGAATTCTTTTGAACTTGAAATACACAAGTATAACTGCAATTCACAGTAATACTACATTTAAAATTTCATTACATTATGTATTTTTCGTCTAAATATGACATCCTAAGTTCTGATGAAAAAAAAAGTATGGAAAATAGAAAAATGCAGAGAGTGAGCTCAAAAATCAAGAAAAAATAAGAAGAAGATAAAAGAGAAGAAGTGTGTTTTAGCGAGACACCATTATTATTGGGAGAACATAAAAACTCAAATAACAACGCACGCAACAAGTGATGGTCCCTCCAGTGTTTTAAAAAACGTTTTGAAGCGCGAATTGAAGCGCGCTTTTTAGCGCTTCACTAAAAAAACGCTTAAATACTTCCGCATTAATACTAGGGTATATTTTCTAGATAAGAAAAAGGTATATTATAGAGAGAAAGCAGGAATTTAAATGCCAAAAACAAGTCCCAATATTTCCTTCTTAGATTTTCTAGAGAAAAAACAGGGATTTAATGCCAAAAACAAGTCCCAATATTTCCTTCTTAGGTTTTCTAGAGAATATACATGGATTTAATTCCAAAAACAAGTCTCAAGATTTCCTTCTTAGGTTTTCTAGAGAATATACAGGGATTTAATTCCCTGTTTATAAGTCCCAACGTTTCACTAGGTTTTGTGTTGGTCAGTTTCACATAGATATCTATTAGTATTTATTTTATTTTATTTTATTTTGTGAAGCTGCGCTTCAATAACGTATTGAAGCTACTCTTTACTAGGTTAGCGTATCGCTTCACATTAACGTATTTTAAAACACTGGGTCCCTCGTTGTAAACCAAACAGGGACCCACCCGTCCAGTTTGAAGGAAAATATACAGTCAGGAAGATGTCACATAGGTGATGAAGCAGGGGTTGTACTGAAATAAACTATATTTCGTATACTTAATTTCTATTTTTTTTTCTTACTTTTACTCTGTGAAAAATTGTCTCATACCTGCTACTTGGCGCAGCTTAAGCAGAAGACATCCACCGTGTTTCTCATCTTCAACATTTGATCTTTGATTACCTGAATTTCTTTATAGAGCTTCTCCTCCTCAGCATTGATCTTTTCAAGTGTGATGCAGATGCAATCGGCACCAGGTTTGTACGGCTCATTTGGGTCATGTGATTCAATAACATCTCTTCCCTGAAGTGATTTTGAAGACCAAATCAAGCTTTTCCCTATAAAAGAAATATCACTTAAAAATGAATTCCCTGTTTTAAGCACAGGAACAACAAAGCAAAATCAAGATCCGCTAAAATTTACTCATTCAAATAATCGATTAAACGCATATGCAAAATGATAGTACAATCAGTATTAGGGGGTCTTCAGAGTGTCAGAACCAATTTTCCACATACTCATGAACTTATATATCCAAAGGAGATGTAGCTCCCTTAAAAGGTCATTCTTCTTATAAGAGTAGGTTAGTTTTGGGGAATGGGTAGTACAACAAACTCATGAACTTATATATCCCAAAGTCATGCGTCACTCTAGAAAAACAATAAGCATTAAACTTAGAGTTATGCACTCATAAAACAACAATACCATCGTGATATTTCTATTATGATCCTCAAAATCTGCAATCGTGATAATAAGTTCTTAAAGTTAAAACCAGTTCACAATAACATCATCAACAACAACAAAAAATAAACTCAATCCATACACCAGAATAGGAAGATATAATCTACAACTTCCTAAAATGACTAAGGTTGCAATGAGGCTTTCTCCCTTAAGCTTATATACTATTTTTAGCAACATGCATTCAATCATCAAAACTCAATATAAGCTTAATTGAATCCAAAGGAACAAATAACACACCACTAAACTACCAAGAACTAGCAACATTGATGAGAATGTTAAACCCATCCGAACTAAATGTGAAACACAGATTACCACAGATTGAAATCAACAACATAACTTAACAGAGAATTTCTATATCAATTACAGTACAAGTTAGAGATAAGAAATTACTCTGGATGGCTTCGAAATACTGATGAATAGAATCACCCTATTAACTTCCAAGAAAACAACTACATCTCTCCTAGAATCAAAAGCTGCAAATCCAAACTATTAGAATATGAAATCATACACAATAAACGAACTCTTAGATTCACAAACAGACTTGTAAAAATAGGAAACCAAGTAAGACTAATAAATTAAGGTAAATTTTAAAAATCCCTAAGTTCAAAACCCCCAAATTAAACCCAATTTTAAAAATCCCGTTGTTCATAATTGAAAAATTGTAATAATTATAGCCGAAGAAGAATAAGAAGAAGAGAAATCATACCAGCAACAATATGAATGTGTTGAAGAAAACAAATTTGATCAGTTACTATTTCTCTTAAAGTTCCTCTCAAATTAATGAGTTGAAGAAACAAATAGAAATCAATGATAAGAATGAAGATGGGTATTTAATCAATCATAAACTTTCAATAAGAACGATAATGGATTTGGGTTCTTTGACTTCAGCTTCAGAATTTTATTCTCAGGTTTTTCAATGGAGAAGAGAGATTTTTTTGTTGATGGATTTGGAGAAGAGAGATGGATAATGAGTTTTCTTCTGTCGGCCGGGTCATTTGGAAAAATAGCCAAGTATGGATTCAGTTCCCATATCATTCTGGTTCCAGGATTTAAATTATTCTAAGGTTCTACAACTTAAATTGGTTCCAAACAAAAGATTTATAAAATCTTAAAACTCTATTTTACATTTTCTAATTTGGAAAATAAATCATTGTGTTAGCAATGTCAAAGTGTGTTACTAGTAAAGAGTTATAAACTTGGGATTCATTTTAATATACACCAATTTTGGGTAGAAATAGTTGTAATAGTGATTTAGTTAAAAGTGTGTTAGAAATGAATAACTAATAATCTCACACTTTGAATAGTTATTTAGTTTTTATAAATTAATTCAAATTATGGTAACTATTACTTAATTTGCTAACTCTTTATAAGAGTTACTAGAATTGTAATGAATCATTTGAGTTACTAAAATAAAATTAGTTAGGAAACCTATTGTTAGGAAAACCTTGATTTGGTGTAGTGTGGAAAGTAACTTCTTAAAGTATATCGGAACACCCTATAAGGGTCCTTTATTGTTATTGTTATTGTTTTTATTATTATTATTTTATTTCTTCCATGTTTTTGGATGCTCCTTTGAGCATTGTTACTAAATATTCCTGTGCCTTTTACTCTGGGCTTACTATGGGGTGCCCCTTATGCCCAAAAGGTGAAAATTCATTACTATTCCATAGAATTCAGCTGGGAAAAGCCACGAGTCGGAGTAAATAAATGTTAGAGCATTTCTCGGTCAAACTCGCAAGCGTTTCTATCTCAAGCTTGTTTGTCAAGTTTAGTTACCAAAACTATAAGTCTTGATTTCTAGTATACTTATAGCAAAGTCTCAGATTAAAATAGAATGTGTAGTTGAGCTTTAGAATTCACGGCGTTCATCGATTGAAGACGAAGAACTACTAATGGGAGTTTGTGGAACTTCATCAACAAAAGGCATGTGGAGACTTGAACTCATCCCCCACTCAAAAGTCTATTTCTACTCTATCTCCTGTTTGAGACAAAATTCGTATAGCTATATAGACTTCGATTATACACATTTGATATTTCGAGCTGAGTTTAACTCGCTTACATATTTCTCGAAATATGTGTTGGTAAGCTTTCTCTTTAACCAAGTTCATCTTATAATCTTGACGAAATTCAAAAGATGATCATGTAAAAATCGCAAACTAACATCTTACATGATTTGTATGAGACAGTCATTTGGTGTGGACTCATAATGTTTCGTATTGATCATTTGATCACTTGAAAATTGCTTTGAAGCTAATAGTTTGTGTGAGACAGCTATTGTCGTCTTCTAAGAATGTTTCAGTGATTAAAATGGGAGTTTAGAAAAATTAACCATGATTGGATATAACACAGTATGTGTACATGTATGCTAATTGTTGCAAGTTATTCCAAGTCCGGGAACCATAGTATGCATACCCGTATGCATACCGGTTTGTTAGTTGAAGTCTGGGAACTTAGTATACATGCCCGTATGCGTACCGGCGTAAGCTCAAGTCCAGGAATTCAACTGAGTTTGGTGGTGTATGACAGTATGCGTACCCGTTCGCATACTGGTGAACCCAGACCAAGTCCAGCTACTTAGGTATGCGTACCCATTTGCATACTTGAGTGAGTTATGTTCTAAAATCGGTTGGTTCATGAACTAATACATTTATATAATAAGGAATGCAATATTTTGCAAACCGTGGATATAATGTTCATAAATTGATTCAAGTGAATCAAAATCAATTTTGCTTCAATTGTGTCTTGTATACTTCTATGAGAATATAAACAATTGAACAATTCTATAACTAGTTTCATTTGAGTCATTTGAACTAGTTGTGTTACGATGAACATGGTTGATATAAAACTGTTCATATGGCTAACTTTGGTTAACTATTTTTGAGCCAACAAGATATACACGTTTAAGTATGGTTACCCATATCTAAATGAAGTCACTTTTCATTTGTGTATAACAAGCTAAGTTCGATCTAACGGTTGAAAGATATTAGCTTGAGTCTAATAAGGTTTTCATTTAACGGTGAATATTGAATGCTTTGTTACCAAGGTAACATTGATTTCAAACCCTGATTTGAAGACTATATAAGGGACAACTCTAGCAAATGGGAAACTTAATCCCCACACCTCAAGTGTGGTAGTAGTTGCAACTAGAGTCAATTCTCCTTTAACCTGGGTTTTTCCTAAAACCATTATAGGTTAACGACTTAAAGTCTTCATTGGGATTGTGAAGCAAGACCCAACTATTTTCTCTATAGTTGCGTGTTCTGATCTTGATTTATTCTATCGTATTGAGTACTATCTTCTCTAAGATTTGCTCGAGATTTAATCTCCGATAGGCAAGATCAAAAGTAGTCACACAAAACTTCGTCTTATCCTTTGTGATTCTACAATATCTTCTTTCGCTACCATATGATTAAAATTATTGTGAGATGATTGATATTACTAGGATGTTCTTTGGGAATATAAGTCTGGTGTATCAATTGGTTCCTGTTCACCTTGATTTATCAAAATATGGAACAAAACTCATAGGTATTTCTGTGGGAGACAGATTTATCTAATCAATATACTTTTTTTTTTGTGAGACAGATTTGTTTATCAAGTTTCCGACTTTGGGACATAGCAACTCTTAGTTATTGGTGAGATCAGCTAAGGGAATTAAGTGCGTAGAGTCCTGCTGGGATTCAGAGGCGTAAGGAACACGACTGCACCTTGATCAGTGTGAAATTGGTTAGGGATCAACTACATTACAGTCCGAAGTTAACTTGTAGTAGGCTAGTGTCTGTAGCGGCTTAATATAGTGTGGTGTTCAAATTTGGACTAGGTCCCGTGATTTTTCTGCATTTGCGGTTTCCTCGTTAACAAAATTTCTGGTGTCTGTGTTTTTTTTTATATATATTATATTTGTTTATATAATTGAAATATCACAGGTTGTGAGTAGTTCAATCAATTGGACAATCCAACCTTTGGTTGTTGATATAAATTGATTGACACTTGAACATTGGTCTTTGGTACCGTTCAAGTTGTTTCTCATAATAATCATGCTCACAAATTCTATCTGTTTGATTTTATGATTACATTGAGAAACAAAGATACAACTCTTGGATATATTTCCATTGATTGAGTATGACTGTCTAATTCAATACTTTACGCTAGCAGACAACCTTTCTAGTAGCATTTAGTATATTCAGATGATCGAGATATGAGAGGTCATGACAACGTCATATTCGTTCTGAATATTTCTAGGAATTCATCCGGATAAATTAACACTAGATTTACACCTTTTAATAACAAACAACCTGTCTAGCAACACCTTAATTAATCGCCTTTACTAGCAGACAACCTAACTAGAAGCGATTAATTGTTCAGACATGAGAAGTATTCATAATGTTAGTTCTGAATATTACTTAGGCCATGGTTGTGGCACCAAATACATTTCAGATGCATTGCACATATTGAAAGGGATAATTAGTTGCTCAGCATGACATATATAGAATATTGAGAGCTATTAAGAAATAGGCTTTGTTATTTTCATCATGTATCAATGTATTGACAAGGTTATGAAACTGCAATTCGTTTCTCTTACAGAAAGAGAATACATAAGATTTCTTATGCATTTTGACATGGTCATAGATACGCAATTCTCGATGTGATTTTACAAACCTTTCGTCAAAAATCCGCTATCAACAAAAGTATGATATCCAAGGGAATAAATTGTGTTTATCCTTGTAGGGTTCAAGAGACGTAGAGAGCGCGACTGTAACTGAATTATTTTGAGGGTTAATTCGGTCTCAACTACATTCCATTTTGAAGTTTGATAGTAGGCTAGTGTATGTAGCGGCTTAATGCAATTTGGTGTTCAAACCTGGACGAGGTCCCGAGATTTTTTCTTATGTTGTGGCTTCCTCGTTAACAAAACGTCTGGTGTCTTGTGTTTTTCCTTTTCTGCATTATATTTTTCTCTTTATAATAAGATTTACACAAGTAGTACATATTCAATTCTAGTAGATATGTCCATATTAACTTTGATCGATTACTAGACTCTTTCTTGTAGAATTTGTATCTTGAAAGATAGATAAAAAGTTTCATACTTGGCAGAATTCCGATTAGTTATTTGGATATTGATATTTGAGATCGTCCTAGTATTCTTGTTAACAATCAGGTTCACAGACTCGATAGTCTATACTTTCTGATTGAGAAGAGATAGAGATAAAAAACTCTATATAGACATACCGTGAAGGATCATTAAGTTGGTTTATTTACAATTGTGTTAGGTTTTGTTCATATAGGTTGCCGAACGAAAAATTTGGTGGTGTATTTGGTACCTTGTACTTTTCAAACATGTATACGAACTCTCATCACTTATCTAACAGCTAGAAAAATAACCACACCACTATGTTTATATATTATTCTTATCTATTTTGGATAATTGAGTGATCATAATTGAATCAATTAAGTTTCCACCAAACATAAAAAGTTAAAAATCAGAAATTAAATTAAATTTCCCAGATTTTTTTTCTTTAAATGTATCCAAATTTTAATTTATTTCCAAAAATATAATTTATTTAATTTTTATTTCTTACCCCTTATAGCAAAAGGGATGAATACATCAAAATTTCAATAGATTAATACAATTTGAAAGACATCAATTAAGTAACATGTCTATTTCCATTGTCCGAAAAATGTAAGAACTCCATACAAAAGAAAAATATTACAACATAAATATATCAAGATGTCGCAAAACAAATAACAATCGTTTCTGGAAAAAAAAAAAAAAACAAACAAATTACAACCCTAAAAACAAACACTTGCACAGCTCTCCGAGGCACAATCTTGATCGCCAACTAAAACAACCACACTTAAAAGAAATAAAATAAGAATCGTGGTTTTCCAGAAAACTTGTAACCTTTAGTCTAGTCATTTTGTTTCCCCGTACTCTTACCAGCTTCCTTCTACTCCAAAATAAGAGTTGGGAGGTAAATGTACTAGTTTCGGCACTAATAGTGATTTCCGTATTTATTTCCACCATCGTAGTTATTATCCGCAGACGTATCTACACTACCTTTCTTCCCGTTGGCGAGTACATTCACACCATTTTTGTTCTTATCGGCGAGCACATTCACACCTCCTTCGTTCTCATTGGCAAGTACATTCACACCATCTTTGTTCTTGTCGGCGAGCACATTCACACCTCCTTCGTTCTCGTTGGCGAGTACGTTCACACCATCTTTGTTCTTGTTGACGAGCACATTCACACTTCCTTCGTTCTCGTTGGCGAGTACATTCACACCATCTTTGTTCTTGTCAGCGAGCACATTCACGCCTCCTTCGTTCTCGTTGGCGAGTACATTCACACCATCTTTGTTCTTGTCAGCGAGCACATTCACGCCTCCTTCGTTCTCGTTGGCGAGTACATTCACACCATCTTTGTTCTTGTCGGCGAGCACATTCACCCCTCCTTCATTCTCGTTGGCGAGTACATTCACACCATCTTTGTTCTTGTCAGCGAGCACATTCACGCCTCCTTCATTCTCGTTGGCGAGTACATTCACGCCATCTTTGTTCTTGTCGGCAAGCACATTCACGCCTCCTTCATTCTCGTTGGCGAGTACATTCACCCCATCTTTGTTCTTGTTTGAAAGCACATTTACTCCACGTTGGTTGTTATCTGCGAGTATATTTACACCATCTTTGTTTCGGTTGGCGAGTATATTTACACCATCTTTGTTTCTGGTGGAAAGCACATTTATTCCATCCTGGTTCTTTTCCGAGAGCACATCTATACTCCCCAATCGCCTCTGCATGATATTTTTAAACGCTCTTGTAAGAAATGGAAAATATCCATCAAAATAAAAATGAAAAAAAGGACAACTTTCACACGAGAATAAGAAAATATGGAAACTGATGACAGTTTTTCAGCAGTCGTGGATAACAAAAGGGAGAGCAATGCACACTATTTATAGACTTTTTGTGTCCCGTTAGAAATTGAAACACGTGACACACAGTAACACAGAGAAATAAACCTAACCAACAGCACATATGTTTATGTTCTCAAATCACTATTAATTGTTATCGTAAGCGGGTGCGAATTGAAGCATTTTTTTGGTTGGATACCTTTTAACACGTACTAGCTCATCGATTTTTAACAGCATGACCAATATGGCTAATATAGGGAGATATACGTACCGCGTCGATAATTGATGAAGATATCATAATTATCAGACCAAGAAAAAAGATCGTAGAGAATATACTGCCGGTACGGTTTGCCATTTCTAATTCACTTGATCAACTCAACTTGAAATGTGCTAATTCTCTCTCCCTATCAAAGTTTGTCGATCTCCTAAATTAGATCGACTTGCTTTTTAAAGAGAAAGAGAACTTAACTAGATAGATAATGGAAAGTTGATGAGATTTAAATGGGCAACAGAGCTCTATTTATGGCAATGCCTCTTAGATTCCCATTGAATAATGTCTGAGACTCTGAGTAGTTCTGTTTCAAGAAAATAAAATAATGTTTGGATTAATTGATTTTCTTTTGGATACGAAATCTTCAACTATTCTGTTTCTATTTCAAATTGGGCATCGTCGTGAGATATTTTATCAATATCGCCAGATGAGCCACAGTAGTCGCGCATAATATATTTTATCGGGAAAACAGAAATGAAAAGTGAATGATTAACTATAAACCCGTGTATATGGACGGATGTTCAGTACACATCCGTTGTAACAATAACCAGACGTTTTTGTTTCACAAACCCACGGATTAGTTAACCTTGATAATCTTCTTGTAAGATCAAAGTTTCTAATTTACATATGGATCGTGACTCGTGAGAATATCCTAGCAATATTTCCCGTGTTGGCAGGCAAGGTTACTACGGGTTTGCACGACTGAAATGACAAAAAAGAGAAGAAATTACTGGATTTTTTAATTTCGTTTTCTGCTTTTGTTTTTGCCATTTCATGAGCACTACACAACAGTGTCTTGGCGTTACGCGGCGCCATTATTAGTGATCCTTTAAAATATCGGCATAGACTAAAACATTGATGCGATATCAACCTACCTCCATTAACTATGTTGCTAATTGGCTGGATGATTGATTATTTCCGTTGATAGCAGGTAATACTGGATGAACAGATATGAACTGATTATAATGCTAGTCAGTTCTAATTAGTTAGTGATCATATATTGTTAGCATATGCACGTCTTACTAACGTCTTGCCCACCAACACTAACGAATATTAACTTGCAAGTCCTTACTACAAATGGTATTAGTATGCACGTCGAATGTCTTGGCCACCTGAATGATATTCTTAACAATTGTCTTCTCATGCAACTTGAGCATATAAAACCAGAGAGAATTAAATAGCTACTACTAGTGCTACCCATGCAAACTATGCAAGGCTATTAGAGTAATTTATTTGTTCTGTTTTTTTTTGCTTCAGAAAAAAGAAAAAGTCCAATCACCAATAACACCTGGTTAGGAACTGGTTTGATTTGATTTTTTTTTTCTTTAACGCACAAGTAATTAACTCTGTTAAATTGTTAATAGAGGCTAATTCTTGCAATTTAAGGTTACATTCACCGGCATTCTAAAATGACAATTCTCTCTTTCAATAATAAAAAAAAAAACAGTCGCGCTAGGCGCATCACAAAGTTGCAGACCAAGTCAGTGTTCAGCCGTAATGGCGCATTGTGAAGCCATAATAGCGCAACGCAAGCCATAATAGCAGTATTACTGTACAGACTGTTAAGTGCCGAGAATGGCATGATCCCACAGGGCCAATGTATTGCAAGTGCAACACTACATTGTAAAGATATTTGGCTAAGGAATGAAGCTTATTGGCCGAAACAATGAGGCTTCATTAAGGGAAGGCAAGACAAGGCCAAAGTGACAAATGCAACATGCGATGTTGGCATTGAAGCGTATCCGTGAAGTTGAGTTGGCCCAAACTCAAGGATGATGCAAGAAGAGTGAAATAGACTAGGAGTTAGTCTATGGCATTGGTTCAAGGCTGGCCAAAGCTTGAACAATGCAAACAAGTTGGTAATGCAAGAGTTGCATTGTTGTTGTCAAGCGAATTGGCGTAGTGAAGCATATATGACGCATGAGTAACTAGAGTGAGATTAAGGAGTTGGCTTCGACAAGTAAATCCTGAAGAGTGTCCGTGCATTAGCTTAGAGTAATAAAAATGAAGGGCCAAGAGGGCTGAACGTTGGAGCGTGGAAGAATTCAGTATGGCGCAACAAGTGGCGCAATAAGGATCAAGTGACGGTTACAAGTTGGTTATGAATTTCACAAGCATGCTAATGACGCGTGATGAAGTAGAACGGTTATAAAGGCGTTTATAATCGTGGGAGAAGAGTTCTAACCGTAATAGAACATGTATTGGACGATTGGCGCAAGTTAGGAAAGAACTGCTCAGTTGGAACATTTATTGGCGGTTAACAGACCTGCTTTATGGAACAGATGGATGTCCCATGCATGTGTAACGGTTATGCACGGTTTGGCCAAGCAAAGCTACTGTATAAATAGTCCTAAGGCATGGGAAATTCGGTAGCTAGCCTGTGTGAGAGTTAGCCTAACATATGTGAGAGTGAAGTTTGCATATGTGAGTGAATAAGAGAGTTTTTGTAAGACTTAGACTTGGTTCAAGGAGTGAACAAGTCTGTGTAAGTCCCCAAGTGGGCAAGTTTTGTATTTCTTCCCTTTGATGCAATAAAAAGAGTTGATTGTGTCATGTTCTAAGTGTTCTTGGTTGGCTGATTGTTGTTGGTAAAGTATGGCATGGATTGAGTGCATTATGGGGTGCATTTGATGAGTTTGGAGAATTGAAAGAAGGCTGTTAAGACTTCCGCTGATTGACCTGATGTGTTGACTGTTTGCATAGGTGCAAACTTATAAGGCTGAAGTGCAAGTGGTGAAGCTTTATTCACAGAACCATTGTGATGTCGGGTTAGACTTTCGTAGAAAATTCCTAGAGCGTTTGAAGGTGTGACATTTCAGGTATCAGAGCTGTGTTTGGTGCACAGTTCGAGTGTATTTGTTGGATAATACACTTGTGATTCTTTCCCTCTAAACCTATTTTCCTGTGAGCAAGTAAGTGGCGCATTATTTTCAGAATATTTCATTAGAAATGAGTTCTAATGGCATGATGATCGACGAAGAACTACCGGGTACGTTTGATCAACTTGAGGAGTTTGGAAATCTTGGTGATTTGGCTATAGACATGGGCTATGATAGCCTTGAAAATCCTCTTGTTTCTAAAGATAAGGGCAGGCTAGACCTACTTGAAGGAAGGACATCACATTGGTTTAAAGAATTTGACGAAAGGGTAGGTGCAGTCGAGGACAAGGTGTCTGATGCAACCTTGTTTAATTATGAAACCAATGCTGAAGTGACTGAATTGAAGGTGCAATTCAGTGACATAAACACCATACTAACAAACCATGCGAAGCAAATGTCTGAGGAAGTGGCAGGCATTCACGGGTTAATCAGTAACGGCATGTTTTTAGGAGGAAACGTGCATGGAAAAATCTCCAATCGAGTCTCCGAGCCAAGAATTTACGCAGGTTCTAGAAATGCTAGAGAAATTGAGAATTTCTTGTATAACGTTGAGACATACTTTGAGGCGAATGGAACTGGGGAAGAACAAAAAATAACTCTCGCATGAAATTACCTTGGTGGTGATGCAAAGGTTTGGTGGAGAACTATGCTGCAAGAAGATGAAGCTACTGGTTATGCCAATCCTATTTCATGGAATGACATGAAAGAGGGACTGAGGTGTCAATTTTGGCCGAGCAATGGTGCTTAGTATGCAAGAGAAAGTTTACGTAGGCTGAAAATGACGAGTACACCACAGGCCTATGCTGAAAACTTCCTTGCATTGGTGAAAGAAGTACGTGGCATGAGTGAAGAAAATCATATGTTCTAATTTCTTGCTGGCGCAAGTTCAAGTGTGATTGCTGAACTTAAGAAGCGAAAAATCCATAGTATCCAGATGGCTATTCAAGTGGTAAGAGGACTTACTAGCTTCACAACGACTGAAGATGTGCAAATCTATGAAGGTGAAGCCTAAAGGAAGGAAAAATCTGTAGGCAGTAAGCGCAAGCATGAATCGAAGGAAGATGAATTATTCCCTTCAGCCCGGAAGTATAGGGGATGTTTCATCTGAAATTTTCGCAAGAATCTGTCCACTCAAAGCACAACTTAATGTATCAGTTGGGAATGACTATGGGGGTCATTCTACCAAGACTCGTGAAGGCCGAAGTGAAGGTTCAAGGAAGAGACCACACAGAGAAGTCGTTGCTCACTTCGACAAAGTTAGAAACTAAGCTAAGAACAAGAGTAAGTGTTGATGTCTCCATTGGCGACACTTTGATGCCAGAACAAAGAGTGTTCTTGGCCTTGTTTTATGTAGCTTTAGTTGTTGGTTGTTGCAAACTCTGTGTGTAGAGTTTGGGTGTACAAACTTTTTATTTGATTCTTCAAGTTTGTATATACTTTTCTTTGGTGTAAGCAAGTCGCTTTGTTAATGAAGTTTTAGCTTTCCAAAAGTGATCAAGTGGATGATAAATCATGTAATGGTACATGGTCCTGTTATGTAAGAGCAGTAATGAATGAGGGTGTTTTCGTTTATAAAGCCTTGCCTCTTTATTTACGATGTAAAGCTAGTTCATGGGGAGATGCTGCAAGTAGCATACTTAGCCTAACATATGCAATATCAAGACAAGTTGAAAGCTAATAAGCAAAGCATAGGATAGGGGTCCTAGTTTACGTAGAAATGATGTTGCTGTTTGGGGATTACAAAATGGCATGACGGCAGATGAGCAGCGACAGTGCAAGCAATGCAACAAGTAAGAAATCATTTTATCAACAAGCATGAGTTGGGTAGAACTCATGGCCTTAGAGAAAGACACATACTCTTTCCAGGCAAATAGCGATGCAGTTCAAAGAATTATTTGGAGACATATTAGCTTTGAAGGCATAGCATATGGACAGCTAAAGGGTTAGCTAATGATATATCCAAAGAGATAGTTAGTCACAGTTTTAAATGGGATGTGCAACTCAATAGTTTTGTTGCATGGAAGTTAAGCAAAGAAAACTCACCATTCTAGTACGGGTATGCAAGATGGCATAAATATAGAGTTTATACTTGGTAACCACATTCAGAGAAATGAGTTCTTGAATGATGCTTGCATAATCTGAGTTTAGAGAGGCATGAAGTGTGAATTCGGGTGTCTAATGCAAAGAGAACCCCTATTCAATTTGTGACGTGCTTAATGTGGAGCATGGAGAACAACAGTTCAACGGTGAAGTAATCGACAAAACTGATTGAAAATGAAGCCAAGTCATTTATAAGTCCTTGTCACGTTGAGTGAGATGCAAGAGGCAAAGTCGGGAAGCGATGTCAATGATCATGGTGATCAGATAGAGAAGAATCATTAAGTGCGCACACTTAGGCACAAATGATTTATGTGAAGTTCAAGTACAATTCAGGGAATTGGAAAGAAGAATTTCGGAGTTACATTTGGGTGTTGATATACGGTTGTAGTGGGAGTTGGAACGTATGCGCAACATGAAAACAACATTACAAGTCAGTAGGATCAATAGCAAAGCAGTAAAGTTAAGTAGTGGCATGTGGTACTAGGCATAAAGCTTTGGCAAGAAGGAAAGCCAAACAAATTTGCTAAATTCTGAGTGGCTCAGAAGTGTACAAGGTCGAAGAACGAGTATGTTGAGAATACTTGGTTGCGTTCAACGAGGGCGTTGAACGGATTAGTTGGGGGAGGTCTATTACGGTTCTGCAAGTGTCGCATAATGATGGCGCATCACAGAGTTGCAGGCCAAGTCAGTGTTCATCCGTAATGGCGCATTGCGAAACCATAATAGCGCAACGCAAGCCATAATAGCGGTATTACTGTAAAGAATGTTAAGTGCTGAGAATGGCATGATCCCACAGGGCCAATGAATTGTAAGTACAACACTACATTGTAAAGATATTTGGCTAAGGAATGAAGCTTATTGGCCGATACAATGAGGCTTCATTAAGGGAAGGCAAGACAAGGCCACAGTGACAAATGCAACATGCAAGACAAGGCTTCATCAAGGACTCTTTCTCAGTCACGAAACATGAATCTTATCAATATAGCTATGTTTCTTCAAAGTACCCATTACTAATAACCCTAGAATATTTAGTACGCTCAAATATCCCGTTATCTCTAAATTCACTGGACACAAAAGCGCTCGACTACCGGATTCTACTCATCAAGTTTCCTTGAAGTATGCTCTCTAGGTGTGACTTAAACAAATACATTAAGTTCCATGAGATAGGCTATTCCTAGTGACAAACACAAAAGATCGATTCATCTACTAGTGTCATTCAATACATATGATTACTTAACAAAATCCCATCGTCAATAACCACATATTAATACTTGTATTAAGAGTCTCTAGATAATTACGGGTCGAAGAGGTCTCAACTAGCATTAGAATCATCTATAAAATAATTTAATTTGCAACTTAAATGATGGGATTACAATTTACAACTTAAACGATTCACAAATAACTCATAAGAATTATTAGCACGGTAGAGAATAAGTAATAACAAAACAGATTGCAAATAAAATCAAAATGCTTAATCAAAATTGGACGTCAAAATCGTCCTTAATCAAAATGCTTAGATACTAAAGTTCATAATGAAACAAATAAAATATATGAAACTGAACAAGCAAACTAAAAAGCAAAAGGAGGTGGTTATGTGGATGTGAAATGGTGGTGGATGTCAGTTGGTGCCGCGAAGGTGGAATGGACTGTGGAAATATAATTCTGATGCTATTGTTGTGTGCTCGCCAGGTCCAAGTACTGCTGTGGTTGGTTGTGACTAGTACTATGACCTGCAGCTGCTGGTAGTGATGTTGTTGATGGTATTGTGCTCGTCAGATCCAGGTCCTGCTGTGAACATGTGAAATTTGATTGATGGAGGCGAACTGGTGGTGGTGTATATGGCAGTGGACTTGGAAAGGACCTGGTGATGATGGTGTGGATGGTATGCAGGTGTAGTATGTGCTGGTATATGCGGTGGATGCAAAATATGATGCTGGTAGTGGTATCCTGATGAAGATGGAAATGGAGATACAAATGGTAGTGATGGAAGGGTTTGTAGAGGAGCAAAATCTTCTCTCTTTTGGATGTTAATGGCAGTGGAAAGAGGGGTATGCAATGATTTCTCTGTAGCTTTTAGGTCTTCTTTTTATAGCTCCAACCTCCATCTATCAACAAAATTAACGATGACGATTTCCAATTCTTTCTTGTCTTGTCATCCACTGTTTCCTTGTTTATCTCAACTTCTAAAGTAAGTCCCAGCCACCACCAAACACATAACATTCACTGCCCACAGAGCCATGGCTCGTAGCTGCACACAACCAAGGAAAACTGACCACTTTCTCGCTGCTCAATACATCTTCCTCTCTGCCAAGTAATTTGTTTCCGAAGTCATTTCATGCTCATTATTTTATATTTTCAAACCCCATTGCGAACAATCATCAGAAATAGTCACAGTGACAACAAGTTTTCAGCTAAATTTTAGCTCAACATCCAACTCAGATAACCCTCAAACTTGAGTCTGAGGAAGTCCTAACCCACACTAGAAACATCAGCTTCTAAACCTTGTTTCTTCTCAACTGGACTTAACCTAAACCCTTGGAAACGACCCATAAATCCCATGGTTAGCTGCTGGCATGGGTGGTCCAACTAATTGTTGGCAATTAACTTGAAACTGAACTTGAATTTTGCATAACTAGTGGTCAAGCATTTCCTCGAATGGCTGATAGGCATCTTTCTCACTAGTGAAGGATGTGTGATGTTTGTATATTGGAGATCACACTCAACTCCATCCCTGCAAACCCAATTTCATACACAAAAAACCCATTCATTCAAATCTCTAAAACATTCATTTAATTGCATTCATTTACTGAAGTAAACAACAACAGCAACTTCCCTTTCTTCCATGGCTGATTTCTAGCTTCTGAAACTTCCTACTACGAATCCTTGTTGTAAAGTCAAACTCAGCTTCACATTCCCTGTCTTAACCTTTCTTACAAGCATGGTAATTCCAATCAGAAAATTCTACTTTTCCCACCCCGGAAGCTCGCCCAAGGAATTTTCAGACAATATTTATTTTTGGACCACTGCAACGTGTCCTCTCGATTTTAATTGCCCCCAATATTTTCAGACAACGTGCCCAAATTTCACAAAAATAGTGGAAAACCGCGTCTCACCAAAATCATTGTCTTGACCGAAATAAAAAATCTCTCACCAAAAAAAATAAAAAAAATCTCTCACCTCTTACCATGTCTGCAACTCTGAAGCTCTAACCCTAACAATCTCTCATCAGAAAATCCTAACAATTTCTCAATCTCTCATCAGAAAACCCTAACAATCTCTCAATCACTCAAACTCTTTAGAAAACCCTAACTATCTATTAATCTCAGAGCTCTTAAACTTTGAAGAAACCCCTAACAAATTTTCAAAAAAAGGATCTCACAAAGGGGTAATCTCTCATACTCTCAAATCTTAAGAGTATAATCTCTTTTTGTTCCAGTTTTCTGTTTTAGGGATTGTATAATTTTGGTTTTTTTTTCTTCACTGAAATGTTTAGATCTTAACATGAAACTTAGGTTTTGTTGTGTCCATGATGAAATTGGAATTGGGTCCTATTTAATTTTGGGAATTTTCGATTTTAGGTATTTAATTTTGGTATTTGATTTTTATGATGATTATCATCATAATTTTGGTCTTTTGATGATTGTCTCTGCAGCTCATGTTCTAGTATTTTAGGCCTTTGTTCTGTGTTATACTTGATTTAAATTAAATTTGGTCATGTTTAATATGTTATGTATAGCTTTTTTTTTTAGGTTAATGTTGTTTATAGCTTCTTTAACATGATATATGTAGCTATTAGGTTGAGTTTCAGCTTATTTCTGTTAATCTAGCTTGATAGGTATAGCCTTATTCACTTTAGGTGTATGATTTGATTATATTTTTTCCAAAGCATGAAGTTTATCCAGTGTGATGCATGAAGTATATTTAGATATTCATATATTTTATCCACTGTGATGCATGCCTTGTGTTTGGAGTTGCATATATGCATTAGACCCTGTATTTCCTCCTTTGAGAATACATTTTGTGAAAATTGTAAACATTAGAAGTCTCACTTTTCAGAGATTTTCATTTTATTTTATCTTTTTAGTGCATTTTCATGCAGCAACATGATTAGCATTTGATTCCTTTTTTTTCTTCTATTATGGTGTGTGGTGAGTAATTTAGAATTCGTAAGAATTTAGAATTCTCTTTAGTTTTCTTGGTGTTGTGACAAGGGATTTTATTTTTATTTCTCTTTGGTTAATGATAATCATACTGTTTAGCAAGGCATCACTGCAAGATGTTTTTGAATTCTGTTTGCCTTTAGTAGCACTTATTTGTGTTAGCTTTTGAGACATATTGATAATTGGGTTATGTTTTTGCAAGGCATAACTGCAATAATGAAGACTAAGAAGGAAACAGTAAAGAAGAAGCTGGTCAGGGAGTTGGCGATATAGGTAAAGACTTTCCTCTCAATTTCAGTGTAAATAAATATCTTCACCATATTATTTTAACTAACATATATGCATTGTTATTGCAGATGAAAAACAAACAGTCCCAAACTGATAAAGGTTCTCCATCTGAAAGTGCTCTGCCACTCACTTCAAAGTTGTAGCCCCCTACAAAAACCAAGTCTGCAGAACCATCTCTTCCACCTGAAAGTAGGCGATCATCACCAGGGTATAAGAAGTTAAGTGATAAATTAAGCATCTCCATCAAAAAGTGCTCCACTCTCTTCATAGTTGTAGACTAGCAAGGATATATTAAACATGAAGGTCATCAAGAAGTTTGCGATAAAGGTAAAGACTTTTCATCTCAATTTCAGTGTAACAAACTACTTACCTTCTCATTTTAACTAAGCTACAGTTTTTGCAGATGAATAACAAGCATAACACTCAACAGTCCCCAATTGAAAGTGCTTCACTCACTTCAAAGCTGCAAACCCCGACTCAAACCAAGTCCGCATAACCATCTCTTTCACCTGAAAGTAGGCGATTATCACCAAGGAACAAGAAGTTAGAACCAAGTGTTGTTGTTTCTCCAACTAAATGTACAACAACTCCAAAGCGTCTTCGACAACCTGAAAGTGCTAAACTGTCGTCACCAACTACAAAGAGACATGCTACTAGGAAGAAGAATGTGCAATCTGAAAGTGCTCAACATTCACAGTCAACAACTACAAAGTTCCAATCTAAAATATCTAAAGGAGATACTGAAAATTATGGAGTGGGGAGAAAGAATATAAAGCGGAAACTTGACACAAGCAGCACAGGCCCATGTGTGATTTAGAGATCCACGCGACACTCTCGCAGATTTTCAATATGAAGAGGAAGAGGAGGAGGAGGAAACTGTGGAAGAGGATAACTATGATCATGTGGAACCTGATGTAGAAGAAGAGAATGATAACGGTAATGGTGATGAGCCTGAATTAGAAGAAGAAAATGATAATGGTAATGATGATGAACATTAATTGAAGAATGGTAATAGTTCTGATAATGAGGAAGGTGAAGAAGGAAAAAAGCAAAGAAAAGAAAATATGTTTCACGTGGTCCAACCCATATGTAAGCACTGAAGTTAGATTATGCTGATCCGAAGAGAACAGTTTCCTTTAACTCTAATGATCAACCAATTGGTGATCCATCTGTGCAACTTTCCAGTGTGCTAGGGGTGCTTGTTCGGAAACTTCCATTAACGTTCAAGGATTGGAGACTTGTCCCTTATGAAGCCAAAGAAAACATATGGAAGACAGTCTTGGTACATAATTGATAACTCTTTAACTCTTTTCATTAGTCAACAATTATTTAATTCATAATGTATTCTAATTCTAATTCAAATTATTTAATTTTATTTGTAGAACCGATTCATTGTGCCTGAGTGTTACGAAGACTATTATTTCAGCAAAATGGGAACTTATCTTAGAGAAGCAAGGTCAAGGAAAGCTGGTTTGGTACTCGACGCTTTGGATCGTCTCCAAGGGGAAGAACAAAAGAAATATTTGGAGAAGTTAATGCCTAGGAACATGACAGTTAGGGAGTGGGAATAGTTTGGGAATAGTTTGTAATTTCTATTATATATAATGACTATATATTTGTATTAAAAACTTTAAAGTCTGTCAAATGATTTCTTTACTTTTCTATTCAGGTCAGAAGAATTAAAATGCAAGAAAATCGTTCAACACACACCACCCCACATACCACAAGTCGAGAAGGTTACACCCGATTGGAGATGAAATTGGTATGTTCTACACTCTTGATATTCACCACGTGAAAGCTATTGCATCGTTAAAAATATAATTGTTTGTTCGCTGTGTAACATTGACCTAAAGGAAGATTATAAAGGTTGATCTCTGGCCTTTTAATTAATATTCACCCCATTTAGATGCTTATGCAATTTCGTGTAGGCTGATCTCTGGCCTTTTAATTGGTTGTGAATTGTAAAGTCGTTTATGATGGATCATTTCATAATTCAGACTATGGTTTCGATTTTATAAATAGTTATAATATCTGAAATTCCGTGAGTCACACATATAATTTGGTAGGCTTGTGCTCTCACATGAAGATATTTGTAATTTGGTTTACTCCTGTGTTTATCTCCCATCTATATGAATGTTGGGGAGTTCATATCACTTGGAACCAAGTGGTACAAACATTTACTTATATTCTTATACACAAACCTTTACTAACACTAGTTCCAAAGCATATATGAGTAGTTATCTAGTAGTCTTGGTCATGCTAGTGGCTTATTCATGAAGTATAATCAAGTTCTCTTCAAAGTTTTATCTTAAAAATATTCTGAGTTTCTTCTTAGCATGTATCAAGACTTTAATACCATGTTGTTATGCTATTCTTGATGACTGTCATGTATTGAAACATTTATTTGTCATCAAAAAGAGCAAAAAACAAACAAAGAGATTGATAGAGCTGTAATCTGGAAAGTTGGTCATAAACAACGCAAAGGAAAGAAACCACATCCTGGTGTTGTAGAAGCTTTGGTAAGAAATCTTCTCTTGTTCCTTTGTTTTGTCTATGTGTGCTTGAAAAATGCAAAAATATCTGATATTTTACATACTTACATAGGAAAAAGTTTTAAAAGCTCGAGAAAAGCATGGTGCTGATTGTGGATCATCCATGACAGATGATATTCTTGCAAAGGAATTTGGCGAGGACAAGAAAACTAAAGGGAGACTTAAAGGTATTGGTTTTGCAGCGACACGTAAAAAGGTTGTTGCACAGTCCCACTATAAGATGATGATTAAAGAGTGTCAGGAGTCCTATAAAGCACTGAGTGATCGAGTGGTGCAGTTAGAGGTGAGAATTTAACTTGGCTTCTATTAGGTCTCCTGTTCTTGATGAATTCAAACTCGATAATGCCCCTCATACTGCTGATTGGTCTTAATATAGGGAACGAACTCAAAATGTGTCTGCAATGGAGTATTACCCTCTCAAAGGTCAAGTCTCAGCATCAATCATGAGGCTAGCACTAGCAGGAATGTTATCTATAATGAAAGAGACTCAACTGATACCATTCCAAGTCATGTCAGGAGATAAAATGAGGTTCAAGTGCTAAAGAGATTCCAAGTTTGCAAGCTGTAAAAGCTGGTACAAGGAGGACGAGGTGGTTGTGGAGGCAGAAATTGCTGAAATAGATCTAAGTAAGGATATACATGGAAGTCCAATCGGTCTTGGAGCCTACACTGTATGTGTGAAGGTTGCTTATGTGGAGGATTCTCTTGTCTACCAAGATACTTCAGAAGTCAGAACTGTTCATGATGTTGTTTCAAATTTTATCACATAGCCCAAGGATCGAATATCCTACCAACAGACTTCTTAATCTTCTGTGATCTTTTTGGAGACTTATCTGTGATATTTTTGGAGACTTAACTTTTGGTAACAAACATATCACTACCACTTTTTTGTATGTTTTGTGTATATCACATTGGTATGTGAATGCTGCCACTTTTTGTGTATATTACATTAGTATGTGAATGCTGTGACTCTGGGATTGGTTTAATTTGAATGAACCTTTCAGTTTAATCCAGTTGTTTCTTTACATTTCACAACATAAACGTAGTGACAAAAGTGAAATATGTATGTAGGATATTATTCACAAATCGACAGTTGTGTTAGATAGTCATAAGCTTATGTATGTAAGCTTTCGCTTTAACCAAGTTCATCTTATATTCTTGACGAAATTCAAAAGATGATCATGTGAAAATCTCCTACTAACATCTTAAATGATTTCTACTAGATAGTCATTTGGTGTAGACTTGGAATGTTTCGTATTGATCATTTTATCACTTAAAAATTGCATTGAAGGTAATAGTTTGTGTGAAACAGCTATTGTAGTCTTCTAAGAATGTTTTAATGATTGAAATGGGAGTTTAGAACAATTAACCATGATTAAATATAACACAGTATGTGTACTTGTATGCTAACTTTCGCAAGTTATTCCAAGTCCGGGAACCATAATATGCATACCCGTATGCATACTGGTTTGTTAGTTGAATTCCGTGAACTTAGTATACATGCCCGTATGCATACCGGCGTAAGTTCAAGTTCGGGAATTCAACTTAATTTGGTTGTGTACGACAGTATGCGTTCCCGTTTGCATACTGGCGAACCTAGACCAAATCTGTCTACTTAGGTATGCGTACCCGTTTGCATACTTGAGTGGGTTATGTTCTAAAATCGATTTGTTCATGAACTAATACATTTATATAATAAGGAAATGAAATATTTTTCAAACCGTGGCTATAATGTTCATGAATTGATTCAAGTGAATCAAAATCGATTTTGCTTCAATTGTGTCTTGTATACTTCTATGAGAATACAAACAATTGAACAACTCTATAACTAGTTTCATTTGAGTCATTTGAACTAGTTGTGTTAAGATGAACAAGGTTGATATGAAAGTGTTCATATGGATAAATTTGGTTAACTATTGTTGAGACAACAAGGTGTACACGTTTAGGTAAGGTTGCCCATATCTAAATGAAGTCACTTTTCATTTGTGTGTAACAAGCTAAGTTCGATCCAACGGTTGAAAGATATTAGCTTGAGTCTAATAATGGTTTCATCTAACGGTGAATATTGAATGATTTGTTACCAATGTAACATTGATTGCAAACCCTGAATTGAAGACTATATAAGGGAGAACTCTAGCAACTAGGAAACCTAATCCCCACACATCTTGTGTGATAGTAGTTGCGACTATAGTCGATTCTACTTTAACCTAGGTGTTTCCTAAAACCATTTTAGGTTAATGACTTAAAGACTTCATTGGGATTGTGAAGCCAGCCCCGATTATTTTCTCTATAGTTGTGTGTTCTGATCTTGCTATATTCTATCGTATTGAGTACTATCTTCTATAAGATTTGCTCGAGATTTAATCTCCGATAGGCAAGATAAAAAAATAGTCACAAACATCTTCATCTCATCGTTTGTGATTTCACAATATCTTGTTTCGCTATCGTATGATTAATATTATTGTGAGGTGATTGATATTACTAGGCTGTTCTTCGGGAATAGAAGTCTGGTATATCAATTGGTTCCTGTTCACCTTGATTTATCAAAATACGGAACAAAACTCATAGTTATTTCTGTGGAAGACATTTATCTATTCAATAGACTTTTCAGTGTGACACAGATTTGTTTATCAATTCTTCGGCTTTGGGTCATAGTAACTCTTAGTTGTGGGTGAGATCAGCTAAGGGAATCAAGTGCATAGAGATGCTGGGATTCAGAGGCGTAAGGAATGCGATCTGTACCTTGATCAGTTTGAGATTGGTTAGGGCTCAAATACATTCCAGTATGAAGTTAACTTGTAGTAGGACAGTGTATGTAGCGGCTTAATGCAGTGTGGTGTTCAAACCTGGACTAGGTCCCGGGGTTTTTCTGCATTTGCGGTTTCCTCGTTAACAAAGTTTATGGTGTCTCTGTTATTTATTTTCTGCATTATATTTGTTTATATAATTGAAATATCACAGGTTTTGCGTAGTTCAATTAATTAGATAATCCAACCTTTGGTTGTTGATATAAATTGATTGACACTTGAACATTGGTCTTTGGTACCGTTCAAGTTGTTACTCATAATAATCAGTCTCACAGATTCTATCGGTTTGATTTGCTGATTACATTGAGATATAGAGATACAACTCTTGGATATATTTCCATTGATTGAGTCTGACTGTCTAGTTTATTCTCTTGGAATTATATTGGAGTTCGTCCATACAGATTACCTAAACGAAATATTGGGTGTGGTTGGTAGACCCCCATTTTTTCAATAAATGTTAGCGTTGAATAAGTGAATTTCTTCTAGGAATTCGTCCGGAGAATTTGGAACTAAAAGAAACTGATTCAATGCTTTGCCCTAGAAGACAACCTGTCTAGCAGCATTTAGTATATTCAGATTATCGAGATATGAGAGGTCATGACAACGTCATATTCGTTCTGAATATTTCTAGGAATTAATCTGGATGAATTAACACTAGATTTACGCCTTTTACTAGCAGACAAACTGTTTAGCAACACCTTAATTAATCTCATTTACTAGCAAACAACCTAACTAGAAGCGATTAATTGTTCAGACATGAGAAGTATTCATCATGTTAGTTCTGAATATTATTTACGACATGGTTGTGGCACCAAACATATTTCAGATGCATTGCAAATACTGAAAGGGATACTGAGTTGCTTAGCATGATATACATAGAATATTGAGAGCTCTTAAGCAATAGTCTTTGTTATTGTCGTCATGTATTAATGTCTTGACAAGGTTATGAAACTGCAATTCATTTCTCTTGCAGAAATAGAATACATAAGATCTCTTATGCATTTTGACATGGTCATAAATACGCAATTCTCGATGTGATTTTACGAACCTAACCTTCGTCAAAAAACCACTATCAACAAAAGGATGGTATCTAAGGGAATAAATTGTGTTTATCCTTGTGAGGTTCAAGAGAGGTAGAGAGCGCGACTGGAACTGAATTATTTGGAGGGTGAATTTGGCCTCGACTACATTCCAGTTCGAAGTTTGATAGTAGGCTAGTGTATGTAGCAACTTAATACAATTTGGCGTTCAAACCTGGACGAGGTCCCGAGATTTTTTTCTGATGTTGTGGCTTCCTCGTTAACAAAACGTCTGGTGTCTTGTGTTTTTCCTTTTCCGCATTATATTTTTATCTTTATAATAAGATTTACACAAGTAGTACGTATTCAATTCTAGTAGATATGTCTGTATTAACTTTGATCAATTGCGAGACTCGTTCTTGTAGAATTCGTATCTTGAAAGATAGATAACAAGTTTCATACTTGGCAGAATTCCGATCAATTATTTGGATATTGATATTTGGGATCATCCTAGTATGCTTCTTAACAATCAGGTTCACAGACTCGATAGTCTAGACTTTCTGATTGAGAAGAGATAGAGATAAAATAACTCTATATAGACATACCGTGAAGGATCATTAAGTTGGTTTATTTGCAATTGTGTTAGGTTTTGTTCATACAGGTTGCCGAACGAAAAATTTGGTAGTGTATTTGGTACCCTCTCCTTTTCAAACATGTATACGAACTCTCATCACTTATCTAACTACTAGAAAAATAACCACACCACTATGTTTATATATTATTCTTATCTATTTTGGATAATTGAGTGATCATAATTGAATCAATTATATATTATTCTTATCTATTTTGGATAATGTTAGTTCTGAATATTACTTAGGCCATGGTTGTGGCACCAAATACATTTCAGATGCATTGCACATATTGAAAGGGATAATTAGTTGCTCATCATGACATATATAGAATATTGAGAGCTATTAAGAAATAGGCTTTGTTATTTTCATCATGTATCAATGTATTGACAAGGTTATGAAACTGCAATTCGTTTCTCTTACAGAAAGAGAATACATAAGATTTCTTATGCATTTTGACATGGTCATAGATACGCAATTCTCGATGTGATTTTACAAACCTTTCGTCAAAAATCCGCTATCAACAAAAGTACGATATCCAAGGGAATAAATTGTGTTTATCCTTGTAGGGTTCAAGAGACGTAGAGAGCGCGACTGTAACTGAATTATTTTGAGGGTTAATTCGGTCTCAACTACATTCCATTTTGAAGTTTGATAGTAGGCTAGTGTATGTAGCAACTTAATGCAATTTGGTGTTCAAACCTGGACGAGGTCCCGAGATTTTTTCTTATGTTGTGGCTTCCTCGTTAACAAAACGTCTGGTGTCTTGTGTTTTTTCCTTTTCTGCATTATATTTTTTCTCTTTATAATAAGATTTACACAAGTAGTACATATTCAATTCTAGTAGATATGTCCATATTAACTTTGATCGATTACGAGACTCTTTCTTGTAGATTTTGTATCTTGAAAGATAGATAAAAAGTTTCATACTTGGCAGAATTCCGATTAGTTATTTGGATATTGATATTTGAGATCGTCCTATTCTTGTTAACAATCGTTCACGTGATTTCGATAGTCTATACTTTCTGATTGAGAAGAGATAGAGATAAAAAACTCTATATAGACATACCGTGAAGGATCATTAAGTTGGTTTATTTACAATTGTGTTAGGTTTTGTTCATACAGGTTGCCGAACGAAAAATTTGGTGGTGTATTTGGTACCTTGTACTTTTCAAACATGTATACGAACTCTCATCACTTATCTAACAGCTAGAAAAATAACCACACCACTATGTTTATATATTATTCTTATCTATTTTGGATAATTGAGTGATCATAATTGAATCAATTAAGTTTCCACCAAACATAAAAAGTTAAAAATCAGAAATTAAATTAAATTTCCCAGATTTTTTTTCTTTAGATGTATCCAAATTTTAATTTATTTCCAAAAATAAAATTTATTTAATTTTTATTTCTTCCCCCTTATAGCAAAAGGGATGAATACATCAAAATTTCAATAGATTAATACAATTTGAAAGACATCAATTAAGTAACATGTCTATTTCCATTGTCCGAAAAATGTAAGAACTCCATACAAAAGAAAAATATTACAACATAAATATATCAAGATGTCGCAAAACAAATAACAATCGTTTCTGGAAAAAAAAAAAAAACAAACAAACAAATTACAACCCTAAAAACAAACACTTGCACAGCTCTCCGAGGCACAATCTTGATCGCCAACTAAAACAACCACACTTAAAAGAAATAAAATAAGAATCGTGGTTTTCCAGAAAACTTGTAACCTTTAGTCTAGTCATTTTGTTTCCCCGTACTCTTACCAGCTTCCTTCTACTCCAAAATAAGAGTTGGGAGGTAAATGTACTATTTTCGGCACTAATAGTGATTTCCGTATTTATTTCCACCATCGTAGTTATTATCCGCAGACGTATCTACACTACCTTTCTTCCGTTGGCTTAGTACATTCACACCATTTTTGTTCTTATCGGCGAGCACATTCACACCTCCTTCGTTCTCATTGGCAAGTACATTCACACCATCTTTGTTATTGTCGGCGAGCAATTCACACCTCCTTCGTTCTCGTTGGCGAGTACGTTCACACCATCTTTGTTCTTGTTGGCGAGCACATTCACACTTCCTTCGTTCTCGCTGGCGAGTACATTCACACCATCTTTGTTCTTGTCAGCGAGCACATTCACGCCTCCTTCGTTCTCGTTGGCGAGTACATTCACACCATCTTTGTTCTTGTCAGCGAGCACATTCACGCCTCCTTCGTTCTCGTTGGCGAGTACATTCACACCATCTTTGTTCTTGTCGGCGAGCACATTCACCCCTCCTTCATTCTCGTTGGCGAGTACATTCACACCATCTTTGTTCTTGTCGGCGAGCACATTCACGCCTCCTTCATTCTCGTTGGCGAGTACATTCCCGCCATCTTTGTTCTTGTCGGCAAGCACATTCACGCCTCCTTCATTCTCGTTGGCGAGTACATTCACCCCATCTTTGTTCTTGTTTGAAAGCACATTTACTCCACGTTGGTTGTTATCTGCGAGTATATTTACACCATCTTTGTTTCGGTTGGCGAGTATATTTACACCATCTTTGTTTCTGGTGGAAAGCACATTTATTCCATCCTGGTTCTTTTCCGAGAGCACATCTATACTCCCCAATCGCCTCTGCATGATATTTTTAAACGCTCTTGTAAGAAATGGAAAATATCCATCAAAATAAAAATGAAAAAAAGGACAACTTTCACACGAGAATAAGAAAATATGGAAACTGATGACAGTTTTTCAGCAGTCGTGGATAACAAAAGGGAGAGCAATGCACACTATTTATAGACTTTTTGTGTCCCGTTAGAAATTGAAACACGTGACACACAGTAACACAGAAAACATAAATAGAAATAAACCTAACCAACAGCACATATGTTTATGTTCTCAAATCACTATTAATTGTTATCGTAAGCGGGTGCGAATTGAAGCATTTTTTTGGTTGGATACCTTTTAACACGTACTAGCTCATCGATTTTTAACAGCATGACCAATATGGCTAATATAGGGAGATATACGTACCGCGTCGATAATTGATGAAGATATCATAATTATCAGACCAAGAAAAAAGATCGTAGAGAATATACTGCCGGTACGGTTTGCCATTTCTAATTCACTTGATCAACTCAACTTGAAATGTGCTAATTCTCTTTCCCTATCAAAGTTTGTCGATCTCCTAAATTAGATCGACTTGCTTTTTAAAGAGAAAGAGAACTTAACTAGATAGATAATGGAAAGTTGATGAGATTTAAATGGGCAACAGAGCTCTATTTATGGCAATGCCTCTTAGATTCCCATTGAATAATGTCTGAGACTCTGAGTAGTTCTGTTTCAAGAAAATAAAATAATGTTTGGATTAATTGATTTTCTTTTGGATACGAAATCTTCAACTATTCTGTTTCTATTTCAAATTGGGCATCGTCGTGAGATATTTTATCAATATCGCCAGATGAGCCACAGTAGTCGCGCATAATATATTTTATCGGGAAAACAGAAATGAAAAGTGAATGATTAACTATAAACCCGTGTATATGGACGGATGTTCAGTACACATCCGTTGTAACAATAACCAGACGTTTTTGTTTCACAAACCCACGGATTAGTTAACCTTGATAATCTTCTTGTAAGATCAAAGTTTCTAATTTACATATGGATCGTGACTCGTGAGAATATCCTATCAATATTTCCCGTGTTGGCAGGCAAGGTTACTACGGGTTTGCACGACTGAAATGACAAAAAAGAGAAGAAATTACTGGATTTTTTAATTTCGTTTTCTGCTTTTGTTTTTGCCGTTTCATGAGCACTACACAACAGTGTCTTGGCGATACGCGGCGCCATTATTAGTGATCCTTTAAAATATCGGCATAGACTAAAACATTGATGCGATATTAACCTACCTCCATTAACTATGTTGCTAATTGGCTGGATGATTGATTATTTCCGTTGATAGCAGGTAATACTGGATGAACAGATATGAACTGATTATAATGCTAGTCAGTTCTAATTAGTTAGTGATCATATATTGTTAGCATATGCACGTCTTATTAACGTCTTGCCCACCAACACTAACGAATATTAACTTGCAAGTCCTTACCACAAATGGTATTAGTATGCACGTCGAATGTCTTGGCCACCTGAATGATATTCTTAACAATTGTTTTCGCATGCAACTTGAGCATATAAAACCAGAGAGAATTAAATAGCTACTACTAGTGCTACCCATGCAAACTATGCAAGGCTATTAGAGTAATTTATTTGTTCTGTTTTTTTTTTTGCTTCAGAAAAAAAAAAAGTCCAATCACCAATAACACCTGGTTAGGAACTGATTTGATTTGATTTTTTTTTTCTTTAACGCACAAGTAATTAACTCTGTTAAATTGTTAATAGAGGCTAATTCTTGCAATTTAAGGTTACATTCACCGGCATTCTATAAATGACAATTCTCTCTTTCAATAAATAAATAAAAAAAAAAAACGGTCGCGCTAGGCGCATCGCTAATTGCTGGGGCATTGATGTGGCCAAGTATTACGGTGATGCAAGTGTCGCATAATGATGGCGCGTCACAGAGTTGCAGGCCAAGTCAGTGTTCATCCGTAATGGCGCATTGCGAAGCCATAATAGCGCAACGCAAGCCATAATAGCAGTATTATTGTACATACTGTTAAGTGCTGAGAATGGCATGATCCCACAGGGCTAATGTAGTTCAAGTGCAGCACTACATTTTAAAGATATTTGGCTAAGGAATGAAGCTTATTGGCCGACACAATGAGGCTTCATTAAGGGAAGGCAAGACAAGGCCAAAGTGACAAATGCAACATGTGATGTTGGCATTGAAGCGTATCCGTGAAGTTGAGTTGACCCAAACTCAAGGATGATGCAATAAGAGTGAAATAGACTAGGAGTTAGTCTATGGCATTGGTTCAAGGCTGGCCAAAGCTTGAACAATGCAAACAAGTTGGTAATGCAAGAGTTGCATTGCTGTTGTCAAGTGAATTGGCGTAGTGAAGCATATATGACGCATGAGTAACTAGAGTGAGCTTAAGGAGTTGGCCTCGACAAGTAAATCCTGAAGAGTGTTTGTGCATTAACTTAGAGTAATAAAAATGAAGGGCCAAGAGGGATGAACGTTGGAGCGTGGCAGAATTCAGTATGGCGCAACAAGTGGCGTAATAAGGCTCAAGTGACGGTTACAAGTTGGTTATGAACTTCACAATCATGCTAATGACGCATGATGAAGTAGAACGGTTATAAAGGCGTTTATAATCGTGGCAGAATATTTCTAACCGCAATAGAACATGTGTTGGACGATTTGCGCAAGTTAGGAAAGAACTGCTCAGTTGGCACAGTTATTGGCGGTTAACAGAACTGCTTTATGGAACAGATGGCTGTCCCATGCGTTTGTAACGGTTATGCACGGTGGTGCCAATCAAATATACTGTATAAATAGTCCTAAGGCATGGGAAATTCGGTATCTAGCCTATGTGAGAGTTAGCCTAACATATGTGAGAGTGAAGTTTGCATATGTGAGTGAATAAGAGAGTTTTTGTAAGACTTAGACTTGGTTCAAGGAGTGAACAAGTTAGTGTAAGTCCCCAAGTGGGAAAGTTTTGTATTTCTTCCCTTTGATGCAATAAAAAGAGTTGATTGTGTCATGTTCTAAGTGTTCTTGGTTGGATGATTGTTGTTGGTAAAGTATGGCATGGATTGAGTGCATTATGGGGTGCATTTTATGAGTTTGGAGAAGTGAAAGAAGGCTGTTAAGACTTCCGCTGATTCACCTGATGTGTTGACTATTTGCATAAGTGCAAACTTAAAAGGCTGAAGTGCAAGTGGTGAAGCTTTATTCACAGAACCATTGTGATGCCGGGTTACACTTTCGCAGAAAATTCCTAGAGCGTGTGAAGGTGTGACAATTCGGGTATCAGAGCTGTGTTTGGTGCACAGTTCGAGTGTATTTGTTGGATAGTACACTTGTGATTCTTTCCCTCTAAACCTATTTTCATGTGACCAAGTAAGTGGCGCATTATTTTCAGAATATTGCATTAGAAATAAGTTCAAATGGCATGATGATCGACGAAGAACTACCGGGTACGTTTGATCAACTTGAGGAGTTTGGAAATCTTGGTGATTTGGAAATAGACATGGGCTGTGATAGCCTTGAAAATCCTCGTGTTTCTGAAGATAAGGGTAGGCTAGACCTACTTGAAGGAAGGACATCAGATTGGTTTAAAGAATTTGACGAAAGGGTAGGTGCAGTCGAGGACAAGGTGTCTGATGCAACCTTGTTGAATTATGAAACCAATGCTGAAGTGACTGAATTGAAGGTGCAATTCAGTGACATAAATACCATACTAACAAACCATGCGAAGCAAATGTCAGAGGAAGTGGCAGGCATTCGCGGGTTAATCAGTAACAGCATGTTTTTAGGAGGAAACGTGCATGGAGAAAGCTCAAATCGAGTCTCCGACCCAAGAATTTACGTAGGTTCCAGAAATGCTAGAGAAATTGAGAATTTCTTGTATGACGCTGAGACATAATTTGAGGCGAATGGAACTAGGGAAGAACAAAATATAACTCTCGCATGAAATTACCTTGGTGGTGATGCAAAGGTTTGGTGGAGAACTATGCTGCAAGAAGATGAAGTTGCTGGTTTTGCCAATCCTATGTCATGGAATGACATGAAAAAGGGAATGAGGTGTCATTTCTGTCCGAGCAATGGTGCTTGGTATGCAAGAGAAAGTTTACGTAGGCTGAAAATGATGAGTACACCACAGGCCTATGCTTAAAACTTCCTTGCATTGGTGCAAGAAGTACCGTGGCATGAGTGAAGAAAATCAAATGTTCTAATTTCTGGCTGGCGCAAGTTCAAGTGTGATTGCTGAACTTAAGAAGCGCAAAATCCAGAGTATCCAGATGGCTATTCAAGTGGTAAGAGGACTTACTAGCTACACAATGACTGAAGATGTGCAAAGATGTGAAGGTGAAGCCAAAAGGAAGGAAAAATCAGAAAAGAAGCGTGAAGCATGAACCGAAGGAAGATGAATTATTCCCTTCATCCCGGAATTATAGGGGATGTTTCATCTGCAATTTTCGCAAGAAGCTGTCCACTCAAAGCACAACTTAATTTATTAGTTGGGAATGACTATGGTGGTCATTCTACCAAGACTCGTGAAGGCCGAAGTGAAGGTTCAAGGAAATGACCACGCAGCGAAGTCGTTTCTCACTTAGACAAAGTTAGAAACTAAGCTAAGAACAAGAGTAAGTGTTTATGTCTCCATTGGCGACACTTTGATGCCAGAACAAAGAGTGTTCTTGGCCTTGTTTTATGTAGCTTTAGTTGTTGGTTGTTGCAAACTCTGTGTGTAGAGTTTGTGTGTACAGACTTTTTATTTGAGTCTTCAAGTTTGTATATACTTTGATTTGGTGTAAGCAAGTCGCTTTGTTAATGAAGTTTTAGCTTTCCAAAAGTGATCAAGTGGATGATCAATCATGTAATGGTACATGGTCCTGTTATGTAAGAGCAGTAATGAATGAGGGTGTTTTTTTTTATAAAGCCTTGCCTCTTTATTTACTATGTAAAGCTAGTTCATGGGGAGATGCTGCAAGTAGCATACTTAGCCTAATGATGGTATTTTCAATGATGTTGTAGTAGAAAGGTTCTTTGAGACTTGTGAAGGAAGATTTTTTAGACTTTAATAAGAATAACAAAAATATAACAAACTCAAAATAAAAGGTAATGTGAGAATTATGGAGAGACTGGGGCTAGGATTCCGCTATTTACCAATTCCAAACTGATACTAATTACAATCATGCAATTTCACACGTTCAATTTGGTTCTCAAATTTTGCAAAAGTATATTTTTTAGAAACAGCAAATGTTAATCCAAAGCATGGGATATCAAGAACCCTAGGCCAAGTATATTCCATCAATAGAAAATACAATTGTTTAACAAAAATCATAAAATCTATTTTCAATCTAGGCAATTAATCATAATTAAAAATTGGACAAATTAAATAATTAAGAATTACCACTTTTTCATTGGCAAGATAGCTTCCTCCATTGCCCCAGAGGTTGGGTCTAGCACATCATGTGGGAAACACGCTCAAAGTACGATTTCATTGCTCAAATGTGCTTACAAAGATGAATAGAGGGAAAAAGATTAAAACTGGGTGTTTGCAACGTTTATAAATGTTGCAAAACACCGTTACAAAGAACGTTAACAGTTACGCTTCACTGAAACTGTAGCTTTACGACACCAAACGCTCTGTCGTTTACGCTGTTCATAAACGACGGTCTTGGGCTGTCCGTTCTTCGCGTTCTTCGTCTTCACAGGAGCAGAAAAATATTTTCTGAACTCGATCAAACTCCTCTCTATTCTCTTCCAAAACTCTCCTGCCCCCTCTATGTGTCCCTATCACGGTATATATAGCCATAATCACCAACAAATATCGTTCAATCACTCACATAAATCTTCTATTATTCGGCAGTAAAGAAAAATATCTCCAGATATTTTCTTCCCTGATTTAACTCTTCACGTGTTTTACAGCTTCCAAAACTCCTTATTTATCTTTTCCACACTCCAAATAGTTTCTATTCTTTTACAAACACGCGCAAATCCCCCTGAAATCCATGCAAACCCGTGAATATATCTTCCGGTGAGAGTGTTGCCCTGATTTCTTCTCGCAGAGATTACAGCCAAACTGGAATGAATCTAACACCTATACCACGCCTGTCTAGTCCATAGTAAACTACCCAATGATTTTCAGCCTTTTAATCTCCCTAAAACACGCCCAAATTAGTAACCCTAAATCTGCCCTGTTGAGAGTTGTTTTCCCGCCAAAACTTGGAATTTGAATTAAAAAGATGACCTCCCCCTAACAGAGATGGGGGTGCGAATAGCAGGTGTCCAACTGAGGTGCCCCTTATCCAAAGTGAGGGTACCTTTAGTACTTTTCTCCGGGGATCCAAATAGCACTTTTTGAGCAACTTTTTCCATATAAGTGTAATTCTCCAATAACACCTAAACAAGCATAAAAACACCAAAATTAGTACAAAAATAGAGACTAACAATAGAGACACTGAGGACAATTCAGACACAAAAATGTGTCTATCAAATACCCCCAAACTTATTATTTGCTAGTCCCGAGCAAATCTAAAATAAAATGACTACACTTAGCACGTGCAGTAAGTCGTTAAACCGCTAGGTGACCCTAGCGGCAGAGTGTTGTCTCCGGAGGGTTTACCAGAGGTGTGCCCACAAAACCTGTACTTCTAATTGGTCACAAGTATCCAAAGAGCTATGAGGACATACAAATTCTCAACCTATCTCCAAGTAACTAAAATGCCAGAGAAATTAAAGGTGTCAGCTTTAAAGCTGACTGAGGAAAAGGGAAGACACATCCGCAACACTGCTAGATAAAGACATATCCGCTACACACCTATATAAACATTGTAAGATGCGTTCACTGATTTACAGCTGGATAAGATTAGGAGAGAGTAAAAGATGAGAGGGACATCTGCTACACAGCTGGACTAATTACGTGTGATGAGTTAAACCAGTGCTAGAAAGATCTTGTGCCATATTGAAAGCGGACTAACAAAGCAACCAAATGTATCTTCTTCGACTCTCTCATAATGCTTAGTAGAAACAACGTCTTCTTTGGTCTTCAATTGTTGATGATAAACTATCGAACCTCATAGAACCTTGACAATTAACTCTTCTCTTCGATTCCTCACTTGAAACCTCCTTATAGATTTCTACTTCCCTATGGCCTTATTGAACAAAATTTAAAATTTAAACTTTATATATATATTTTATTTTTATTTATTTATTTATTTATTTTTCATTTTTTTTTTGTTGGAAACATGACAAAATTTTACATGGCCATCACAGAAGGAATTAAACACTTGGATCTTTTCAACTTCTTAGTATCATGAACTTCAATAACTTATATCGTTTGATTTTTATTGCTCTTATGACTTCTTGTAACCCTTGATTTTGAATTCTGATTTTCTATTGTTGCTTCTAAACCTTAAACATCTTCCAATTTCTTCATAAATTTTGATGTCGCTCCGATTGTTGATGATGATAAGATTCTACTGAGAGAGTGTCGTAATCCAGTAACTAAGACTACATTGTGAGGTTGCTTTGTCTTTCTGGAATTTCTTGACCTACTTTCCTTTCTATCATGGATGGTTAGGTCCATCACGGTTACCCTCTAAAAGGAACAAGTTCTCTCCTGAATTTCAAGGATCTCAATGTCTTTTTCTCTAATGTCTCAATAGGTTGATACCCTAGCATTCCAATTTCTATCTTTTCGGTGAGAAACAGTATGTAAACTTAGCTAACCGGATACCAAGTGACGCTAGAAGTTTCTCCCTTACCCCCAAACTTAAATCTAACATTGTCCTCAATGTTCTAAAGATAAAATAAAAAACATGAACAAGGAGAAACTGATACCACTTGAGGGAAAAGAAATAAGGAAGGATATTACCGTATGCATGAGCGTGGGTGCCTTCCATAAAATGCTAAATTTAAAGTCTTTAGATAGACATCAAATACCTCAAAATGATTTTCACCTTCCAAAGTCATATACCAATAGCCGAAATAGATGTGGGTCCTCAGAACCAAATAGAGCAGACACAAATGAAAGACTACCATATTGGATTAGAAAAATGAGCAGACGGAGCATAGCTTGATCTAGGTATTTTATAAAGGCAACTAGATTTATATGGGGCGTCTCTTTATAAGTGTCCAGGACAACAAGTTCAACCGAAAGACATGTCTTTAGGGTCTGGGTTTCTTCATGGACAATATCTGGAGGATCGGGTAGCAAAGTTTGAAGAAACTCAAGTAGTATCTTAGATGAACAAAGATCGAGTCCCAAGTTAGGGACTTCAATTAGGGATACATGACGATCACTAGAGTCATCATTACCCCCAAACTTAGGGTGAACAATATCCTCAAATGAACCAAAATCTATGGGATGGATTCCAGGGTCCATAAAGTCAGCACAAGAACTAGCTTCTTTGGGAGACTTGTCATCTAAACGAACAACATCATCATATAAGGGATTATCAAAGAAAATCTCTAATATAGGCTCATCAACTAAGGTGTTCGTCATGGTTACCTCCTCCGAGTCGCTAAATGGTTCATCAAATAATGGATTATCAAACATAGTGCAGGATAAAGGATCAGGAACTAGAGTGCTAATCATGTTCACCACTTCTAAATTATCCATATCATAAGACTTAATAACATTAAATACATTTAGATCAGTAGTCATATTACCAAAAGATATGTTCATAAGTCCGGTTCTACAATTGATGACAGCATTAGATGTGGCTAAGAATGGGCGACCTAAAATCACCGGGATTTGAGCACTTGGATCCTTAACAAGCTGGGTATCTAGATCAAAAAAATCCACTGGGTAAATGAACCTATCAACCTCAATAAGAACATCTTTTATGACACCACAAGGTACTTTGACAAACCTATCAGCTAATTGTAGTGTCATTTTAGTCAGTTTCAACTTACCATGACCTAGCTGGGTGTATACATGATACATGAGTAAGTTAACACTAGATCCTAAGTCAAGAAATGCCTTATCGACCATGTGATTACCGATTGCACAAGATATGGTGGGTCATCCAGGGTCTTTATACTTAGGGGGTGTTTGGTTCAGAAGAATTGAACTTACTTGTCCAGCTAAAAAGGCTTTCTTATGGACATTAAGCTTACGCTTTCGTGTACAAAGATCTTTAAGGAACTTTGCATAAACAGGCATTTGCTTAATTTCTTATAATAACGGAATATTGATGTTCACCTGCTTAAATGTCTCCATTATCTCGTTGAAAGTCAACTCCTTTTTAGTTGGGGCTAAAAACTTTGGATATGAGGCTCTAGGCACATAGGTAGTCATATCAGGAATTTCTTGGGACTCCTCAGGAATTATTTCAGTTTCCTCAGCTATTGGGTTCCTCTGGTGAAATAGAAGGTGGAACTACAGTATGTCCACTAGGCATGGCTACCTTATTGTTTACCGTTTTACCGCTCCTAAGGGTTGTTATAGAGTTCACATGGTTTGATGATTTCTCACCAGTTAAAGATATTTGATGGAATCCTCTAGGATTGGGTTGTGGTTGACTAGGGAACTTTCCTTTTTCTCTCAAAGTATCATTTATCTGACTAAATTGGATTTTTAACTCGGAAATATCCCAAGAGTTAGCCTGGACCATCTTTTTGTTTTCATCTAGACCTTGTGCAATCGTCTGCGGAAGTTCTATAGTGTTCCGAGTTAACAAGGTGAGAGACTCTTATAAACTCATGATTTTCTTATCTAAAGGGGTTTGGAACTGTGTTGGTCCTGAAGGATTCTTAGCATAGCCAAAACCTGGGGGAATAACCTTAGAGTTACTAGACTGACCTTGACTCTGTCCCTTGGACCAGGAAAGGTTTGGATGGTTTCTCCAACCAGGTTTGTAGGTTTCTGAATATGGGTCAAACTTCTGATAGTTCTCAAATCTAGTGTTATTATAAAGAGCATGGTCTTTCTCTTCATTAGTCTGTCCTTCCCAAAAAGGCTCTACTCTACCACTAGTTCGACTCAATTCTAAAACTTCTAACCTTTTAGCTATGGCTGCTATTTTGGCATCTAATTCAAAAGATCCTTCAACCCTATTAACAGTTCCTCTACCTAGAAGAATGGTTTTCTTGGGCTCCCTACTATTTTCCCATTAGTAGGTCTTTTCGGCAATTTCATTCAAAAATGTCATCGCTTCATCAATAGTTTTATTTTCAAACCTACCTGTGCATAAGGACTCAACCATGGTTGTTGTCGAATAATCTAAACCCTCATAAAGGATTTGAACTAGCCTAACCTTCTTTAAACCATGGTGAGGACATTGAGATATTAAGTCATTGAACCTTTCCAAATACCTATATAAATATTCTCCCTCTTGTTGAGAAAAAGTACAGATCTGCGTCCTAATAGACGATGTTTTATGCCTAAGGAAAAACTTCTGTAAAACGGTAGCTGTAAGTTGGTCATAGGTTTCAATTGACTTAGAAGGAAAACTATATAGCCAAGCTTTGGCTTTATCTTTCAGGGAAAATGGGAATAACCTAAGTTTCAACGCAGCATCATCTAGGTTTTTAATTTTCAGAGTACTACATACTTCCTCAAATTCCCTAATATGAAAATAGGGGTTTTCACTTTCTTTCCCTAAAAATATTGGGAGCATCTGCAGGGTCCCAGGATTCAGTTCATAATTTTCCTCGGTTTCAACTAACTTGATACATGACGGACGAGAGGTCATAGTTGGATTTAATAAAGCTTTCAAAGTTTCCATTACTGGCACTACCACAAGACTAGGAGTGCTTTCTTCACTAATTGTCAGGTTTTCATAGCCGAAGTTTCCAAAAACAGGGCTCCCAAAATAAGAGTCTTCGAGCTCCCCGCCTTCACAAGAAGAACTACTAGGTTTGTCACTAATCAAACGAACTAGAGTGTTTCTTTTCCAAGCCCGTTCTCTAATTACCTCGGGCATACACTAGAAAAATAGAATAAAAAGAAAAAGAAAAATCCTAAAAGGAAGGGAGGTTCTAAGCAAACACAAAGCAGGCTGACTCCACCAAATCAAACTTAAAATTTTCTAGCAAACAAAAAGCATGATGGCTCCACTTTGATTATTTCTAGACCAGCTTCTATTCTTTCAAAAAGGAATTCGTTACAATCTGAGCAAACCTCTCTGGAATCAATCCGAGTCAAAGTAAATTGAATAGAGGCGAGGGAAGCTGCTGGAGATTTGATACCCAAGGCCTCACCGCATTACAAGGAGGCGCAGTCACGCATTCAACTCAAAGAAACCATCATGAACTTCGAAGAATGCTTAATAGAGTAACCAATATTTTTTGAACGAGTTTCCTATTAAGCTCGTTACCCTATCGGTCTCGTTCTATTCCAAATTTTAAGGCTTAGGTTCGCGTTAAGTTTCGTTTTCCTAAGGAGGGAAAGAAGAGAACGGTGATGAAATCCGAACCCTTATCTTATATGGCCAGGCCTTGCCCTTTACTAGCAATTTAAAACAACCGTTTCAGTTCCTCAACATATATTCACACGAAGGAAGACAGTAACTCGCTGATAGGGGATTCTCAAGTGTTTCGATAAACTTACCTCCCGTTCCAGACGGGGGATGAACCACTGAAGTCGACTCGGGCCACGACTCATATGTCATGTACGAACTTGAGGGGCCGAGGTGATATCGTAATCACCGTCCTTCTCTGAAAACAATTTAATATTTAATACTACCCTTCCGTAAGGTTTAAAAAAATAAAATAATGTCCAAATGTCCAAGTCCAAAGTCCAAAAAGTAAAGTGCAAAAATAAAAAGAAAATTACAAAAATAGAGAAATCCTAATACAATCTAAAAAATAAATAAAAATAAACTCTCTTTTTTTTTCTCTCTTTTTATAATAAAAAAAAAATCTTCTTCTTTCGCTCCTTTCGTATTGTATTCAACTCCAAACTTTAAGTATTCACCAAAAGCTTTGGCAAATTTTTCTTTCACTCCAAATTCCAAAATCTATAGTAAAAAGATAAAAACAAAAACGTAAAGAAGAACAAATAAAGTAAAAACAAATAAAAACATAAAAAAAGAAAAGAATACAAATCTAAAAACTCTAGCCTAAAGACAAGCTCTGTGTCGACTGCGCCAAAAATTGATGGTATTTTCAATGATGTTGTAGTAGAAAGGTTCTTTGAGACTTGTGAAGGAAGATTTTCTATACTTTAATAAGAATAACAAAAATATAACAAACTCAAAATAAAAGGTAATGTGAGAATTATGGAGAGACTGGGGCTAGGATTCCTCTATTTACCAATTCCAAAGTGATACTAATTACAATCATGCAATTTCACACGTTCAAATTGATTCTCAAATATTGCAAAAAAAAATTTAGAAACAACAAATGTTAATCCAAAGCATGGGATATCAAAAACCCTAGGACAAGCATATTCCATCAATAGAAAATACAATTGTTTAACAAAAATCATAAAATCTATTTTCAATCTAGGCAATTAATCATAATTAAAAATTGCACAAATTAAATAATTAAGAATTAAAACTTTTTCATTGGCAAGATAGCTTCCTCCATCGCCCCAGAGGTTTGGTCTAGCACATCATGTTGGAAACACGCTCAAAGTACGATTTCATTGCTCAAATGTGCTTACAAAGATGAATAGAGGGAAAAAGACTAAAACCGGGTGTTTGCAACGTTTATAAATGTTGCAAAACACCGTTCCAAAGAACGTTAACAGTTACGCGTCACTGCAACTGTATCTGTAAGACACCAAACTCTCTGTCGTTTACGCTGTTCATAAACGACGGTGTTGGGCTGTCCGTTCTTCGCGTTCTTCGTCTTCACAGGAGTAGAAAAATATTTTCTGAACTCGATCAAACTCCTCTCTGCAGCTCTCTATTCTCTTCCAAAACTATCCTCCCCACTCTCTGTGTCCCCATCACGCTATATATATCCATAATCACCAAAAAATATCACTCAATCACTCCCAGAAATCTTCTATTATTCGGAAGTAAAGAAAAATATGTCCGGATATTTTCTTCCCTGATTTAACTCTTCACGTGTTTTACAGCTTCCAAAACTCCTTATTTATCTTTTCCACACTCCAAATGGTTTCTAATCTTTTCCAAATACGCGCAAATCCCCCTGAAATCCATGCAAACCCGTGAATATCTCTTCCGGTGAGAGTGTTGCCCTGATTTCTTCTCGCAGAGATTACAGCCAAACTGGAATGAATCTAACACCTATACCACGCATGTCTAGTCCATAGTAAACTACCCAATGATTTTCAGCCTTTTAATCTCCCTAAAACACGCCCAAATTGGTAACCGTAAATCTGCCCTGTTGAGAGTAGTTTTCCCGCCAAAACTTGGAATTTGAATTAAGAAGATGACCTCCCCCTAACAGAGATGGGGGTGCGAATAGAAGGTGTCCAACTGAGGTTCCCCTTATCCAAAGTGAGGGTGCCTTTAGTACTTTTCTCCGGGGAGTCCAAATAGCACTTTTTGAGCAACTTTTTCCACATAAGTGTAATTCTCCAATAACACCTAAACAAACAAAAAAACACCAAAATTAGTACAAAAATCGAGACTAACAATAGAGACGCTGAGGACAATTCAGACACAAAAATGTGTCTATCACCTAACGAATGCAATAGAAAGACAAGTTGAAAGCTAATAAGCAAAGCATAGGACAGGGGTCCTAGTTGACGTAGAAATGATGTTGCTGTTTGGGGATTACAAAATGGCACGACGGCAGATGAGCAGCGACAGTGCAAGCAATGCAGCAAGTAAGAAATCATTTTATCAACAAGCGTGAGTTGGGTAGAACTCATGATCTTAGAGAAAGACACACACTCTTTCCAGGCAAATAGCGATGCAGTTCAAAGAAGTATTTGGAGACATATTAGCTTTGAAGGCATAGCATATGGACAGCTAAAGGGCAACAAACAGACATATTTGTGACACTATATTTGCAACATCACAAAAAGCGTCAAAAGAAATATTTATTTGTGACGTATTTTACGTCGCACATATATTACGTTATTTAGTACTAAAATAGTGTGAACATATAAATATTTATTTGGCAGCATAAACTAAATAAAATTTTAAATATGGGTAAAATATTTTTGAACGTTTTTAGGTGGGTAGAAAATACTTCTCAAAAAAAGTATTAAGTTAGAAATAAACATATATAACGCCTGGAATTTTAGTTAATGTTAACACGTTAACATTTTTTCCTTAAAACCCGGCATTTTGGTTTAGTCAAAAATATTCCAATGAGAAAATCTTGGTTATTAATTAACCACCGACCACAAATCCTATCGTGATTGAACCAAAAAAGTAAATGTAACCGTCCATAATTTTTTTGTTTCCATATATTTGTTTTTGTTTGAGAAAAAGATTTTGATTTCCATATATGTGGAGCAACCCTAAACTTTAACCCATCTTCTTCTCTTTTTCTCTTCCAAGCCGATGGATATTTCATAAAAACTAGTTGTCGCCGCCACCACCAAATCTGACTCTTGTATAATCACTGTACGTAGATTCAAAACAAAATCACAATAATATTTTTTTTTTCTCTCCAATATTTTTTATTTTGATTTTTGATTTTATAGAAGGGGTATTCTTATTTTGGTGTGATATAAAAACATTTTCATGGTGGAATTGGGCAAAACCATACATCTAACAAGGTAAGGTACGTAACTGCACAAACACTTCAATTTTTGAGGATATGTTTCTTTTCCTTTCTTAATTATGTCTCTTGAGTCTTTAGATTTTGGCCAAGGGAATCAAGATAAAATGGATGACACATAAGAATACTCTCAAAGCTAAGAATTTAAAGATCTAATGGAAGTTAAAATCGGTATTCCTTCTATCTCTTATTTTAGATATATCAAAATCAATACTGATTTGTATACATGGGCTTTGGTTTTCTGTATTCGTATGTGGAATTCCTTTTACAGGCGAAGATAATTAATCCTTCAAGAGTTAGAAGAATATATTTTAATGAATCTGATAGTTCAGGAGTCAAATACATATATCAGTTTAAAGAACCGATTGTCGCGAGCAACAACTACGAAGGTTGGAATCAAAATTTGATTGTCAAAAGCTGCTTCATTGTCGAGAGTGGCTTTAGATCTAAAATGTATAAAAGTTTGGTTCAAGACAAGAATATGTAACCCTACGTGATTGAATAAGTTGAACGTTTTTTAGTTAAATTAATATTGTTTTTTTTTAATATGTAATTGTAATTTTTGTTACTGGAATGAATATATGATCATTTTTACTCATCGGTGTTCAACTTATTCAATCACGTAGGGTCTGCTCATTATTGCCCAATTTATCTTAACACCGAATTATTATTATAAAGAAAAAATGTCATTTTTTAATTTTTATTAATAATTTTCAAAATAAATAAATATAATTTATAACAAAAAAAATGAGAAAATAGCATACATGGACATAAATTATTCGTGACGCAAAAGAAATACGATCGCGATGGAAAATTATGCTACAAAAGATCTCGATATAAGTGACGCTCTAAGCGTTGCACAGAGTATTTGCAACACCTCTTTTTATAACGAAATGACCGACATATAAAAAACGTCAACAATATATATTTCTGACGGAAAATCAAATATTTGTGACATTATTTTGCATTGAAAAAACCATGTTTTGTTGTAGTGGGGTTAGCTAATGATATGTCCAAAGAGATAGTTAGTCACAGTTTTAAATGGGTTGTGCAACTCAATAGTTTTGTTGCATGGAAGTTATGCAAATAAAACTCACCATTCTAGTACGGGTATGCAAGATGGCATAAATATAGAGTTTATACTTGGTAACCACATTCAGAGAAATGAGTTCTTGAATGATGTTTGCATAATCTGAGTTTGGCGAGGCATGAAGTGTGAATTCGGGTGTCTAATGCAAAGAGAACCCCTATTCACTTTGTGACGTGCTTAATGAGAAGCGTGGAGAACAACAGTTCAACGGTGAAGTAATCGACAAACCTGATTGAAAATGAAGCCAAGTCGTTTATAAGTCCTTGTCACGTTGAGTGAGATGCAAGAGGCAATGTCGGGAAGCGATGGCAATGATCATGGTGATCAGATAGAGAAGAATCATTAAGTGCGTACACTTAGGCGCAAATGATTTATGCGAAGTTCAAGTACAATTCAGGGAATTGGAAATAAGAATTTCGGAGTTGCATTTGGGTGTTGATATACGGTTGTAGTGGGAGTTGGAACGTATGCGCAACATGAAAACAACAGTACAAGTCAGTAGGATCAATAGAAAAGCAGTAAAGCTAAGTGGTGGCATGTGGTACTAGGCATAAAGCTTTGGAAAGAAGGAAAGCCAAACAAATTTGCTAAATTCTGAGTGGCCCAGAAGTGTACAAGGCCGAAGAACGAGTATGTTGAGAATACTTGGTTGCGTTCAACGAGGGCGTTAAACGGATTAGGTGGGAGAGGTCTATTACGGTTCTGTAAGTGTCGCATAATGATGGCGCATCACATAGTTGCAGGACAAGTCAGTGTTCAGCCGTAATGGTGCATTGCGAAACCATAATAGCGCAACGCAAGCCATAATAGCGGTATTACTGTACAGACTGTTAAGTGCTGAGAATTGCATGATCCCACAGGGACAATATATTGCAAGTGCAACACTACATTGTAAATATAGTTGGCTAAAGAATGAAGCTTATTGGCCGACACAATGAGGCTTCATTAAGGGAAGGCAAGACAAGGCCAAAGTGACAAATGCAACATGCGATGTTGGCATTGAAGCGTATCCGTGAAGTTGAGTTAGCCAAAACTCAAGGATGATGCAAGAAGAGTGAAATAGACTAGGAGTTAGTCTATGGCATTGGTTCAAGGATTGCCAAAGCTTGACCAATGCAAACAAGTTGGTAATGCAAGAGTTGCATTTCTGTTGTCAAGCGAATTGGCGTAGTGAAACATATATGACGCATGAGTAACTAGAGTGAGCTTAAGGAGTTGGCATCGACAAGTAAAGCATAAAGAGTGTCCGTGCATTATCTTAGAGTAATAAAAATGCAGGGCCAAGAGGGCTGAATGTTGGAGCGTGGCAGAATTCAGTATGGCGCAACAAGTGGCGCAATAAGGCTCAAGTGACGGTTACAAGTTGGTTATGAACTTCACAAGCATGCTAATGATGCATGATGAAGTATAACGGTTATAAAGGAGTTTATAATCGTGGGAGAAGAGTTCTAACCGCAATAGAACATGTGTTGGACCATTTGCGCAAGTTAGGAAAGAACTGTTCAGTTGGCACAGTTATTGGAGGTTAACAGAACTGCTTTATGGGACAGATGGCTGTCCCATGCGTGTGTAACGGTTATGCATGGTTTGTCCAAGCAAAGCTACTGTATAAATAGTCCTAAGGTATGGGAAATTCGATAGCTAGCATGTGTGAGAGTTAGCCTAACATATGTGAGAGTGAAGTTTGCATATGTGAGTGAATAGGAGAGTTTTTGTAAGACTTAGACTTGGTTCAAGGAGTGAACAAGTCTGTGTAAGTCTCCAAGTGGGAAAGTTTTGTATTTCTTCCCTTTGATGCAATCACTACAAGAAAACTTGGCTTTAGCGATTATTTTCTTACCAACTACAGTTGGTGGAATTCTTCAGCAACAATTATTTGTAACTAAAAACAACTATGGTTGGCGGAAATGTCTAACCACCAGTTTTTCAGCAACGATAGTGGGTGAAAGGCTTTAGCATGAACAACTAAACAACCGAAATATCGTATGTGTTGTTATTATCCTCCAACCATCATGTTTGGGAAACCAAACCGTACCCTAAAAGGTACATATCTTTTTCCACTCATCTTACCCACGAAATAACTTGTTGGTAGACACCTCAACCAACTATTAAATTATTGGCGCTATTAGTATCTTTCAGCCATGAGAGTTTAACAACTACAAAGTACACTAGAAGGAAAATACTTCAAGACACTATGTGTAGGCGCCACCAATTCAATCTTTTGGTAGACACTTCACTAGTACAAAAAGTGTCCTAGGCCACACTTGGACACCGTGTCCATAGATCTTTAGCCATGGATTTTTTTCTTTCTAAAACCGTTATTGTAGGAGGTGTTACAATAGGGTACCTATATGGCCACATAATTTTTTAGTGACTATTTTACATGGTTTTCCATATCCATACCCCTATAACCGTGTCTATATGTTACTCACTATTTTTTGTGTATAAAGTATTTTTCGTATAACCATGGTCAGAAGATCTTTATAGAAACGCAACTTAATTTTTTAGTGACTAGTACTTACCTTAAAGTCACGGGGATTAAGTATAACCATGGCCTTTTCAATCATTCGGATACGCAAATTTCATTTTAACATAGCCAGTTCATGACTTCCTGTTACGCTGAAATACAACACCATGGCGATAAACTTTCTAAAAACACGCAACCATTTTTGATGTGGCTATTGTTTACCTTTGAGACACAGTAAATCTATTAAACTATGGCGATAAATTACTTTTGGACACCTGAAATCAGGTAAACCATAGCGCTAAACTTTCCCAAAATGATTTTGATGTGGCTAATATTTAACTTTTAGCTACCAGGATGGATCATATTATTAATATTAATCATTGATACTAATTTATCACCATTAAAATTGATCCAAAATCATTTTATTAATCATAAAAGGAACACCATACATCTTAGATAAGTTTAGAAAAACTCTGTAAATAATGACATTTCCAATGTAGATTCAAAAGTAAAAATTTGCACATCTGTGCAACACGCTTGATTTCTTCAACATCACCTTCTCAATCCATAAGCAGGCAGAAGTTTGCTAGCACACCAGTTTTGAGCACTACTCAGAAAAGCATCAATCCTGGAAAACAAATTAGAAGGTTTTTGTAAGTCTAAAGTCTTCATCAAGCCATAAATTTATATACAATATACAGAAAAACTGTGTATCTGAAATGGAACTTGAACCCTAGGATGATGCACTGAAGACAAACTTACTGAGAACAATCATTATAACAAGAGTGTTTGAAGTCATCCGCGTACAGGTAGACTATCATTGCACTAAGATATGCCTGAATCTAAGTAAAAAATTTAGAGATCCACGCACTTGCCACATTTATGGATAACAAGAGTTAGTATACGAGTAATCGTAAAGTTGATCTAAGGGAAGAGAGTCATGTTCTAAGGGGAGATGAGCTACCAGATTTAAGGCTGCATCACGAACTACTTGGAGCTTCTTGGACAAAATATTTGCATCTCCAGTTATGGTCACGAACTATAAATAATCACACAAATTATGCAAGTCCCCTCTGCAAATAATTTTACCAAAGAGAAGTATCATACCTATTGAGACACAGTGCTACACTTAAGCTACCTCTTTTTTTGTTGTAGATAGGTTTGCCATCGAGTCATCTATTTTAGAATCAGCATAATTGATTTTTGCAGACACTTTATTTTCTGTAACCTGCAATCAAAACCAGTTCAACGGTGATGAAAAGCACAAGATCATGTTTCCTTAGTTTCATATTTCATAAAGCTAATTATCCATGAAGGTGGTACATTTCTAAACTAGAATATAACTGCTTGCCATGTAAGAAACCATAAACTACTAGAGTGTCCCTTAACACTTTATGTGAGAAATCAACAAGAAGGTCAATATCCACATTGAAAAATGTTTGAGGTGTAAGATCAAGTCTTAGTTTTATGAGAACTTCAATCTAAATCAGATAATGTTTTAATAAACATAACTTGCCTTGATAGCTGTAAAAAGATGATCAAGTGGTTTTTCTACAGACACGCTAGAATCTAAATATCTATGCAACAATACACGCAAACTGATTCACGGAAACATTTGTAAAGAAATGATAAAAATAATGACCAAAAGAACTCACCACCAGGATGTTCCCATCCCCTGATCCCCATAAAATTGAAACACGTACTAAGTATTAGTGAAAAATGCAAATGGTTGGCACCTGGGAAGATACTAGATGAAAACGGTGGTTGATCCATCTTCAATTGTTGTTGTCTTGAACCTTGGTTGTCTATGCCAGATACAAGGGTTGCCATCTGGTACAATGATAATGTTTAAAGCAAAAAGAACTTCAGAAATACGACTCTAGCACCAGTCTTAGGAATGGTCGCACAGCAGGACCTAATTCGTTCCATACTTCCATAAATTACAATAAGTTCACTTACGTTCCATAAATTGCAATTGAGTTCACTTACACCCAACCGATGTTCGTAACACAAATTACAATAAGTTCACTTACGTTCCATAAATTGCAATTGAGTTCACTTACCATGGACATGAAGGGAGTTCAAGATGCTAAAAAAAACAGAAATTACAGATAATGCACTACAGCATTTATATTTGTGTTTCTTTAATGGATGTCAGAAAATAGCTAACATATTCACAATACATGCAAAGTTAACATAAGAAGGAACCAGACATCACCTCGAGGTTATCTTTTAGGAGGTCCATTTCAGGTCCTTCTACTCGTCTATTGTTTCACCAAGTTTCTGAAGGCAACAGCTGATGCTGGACTTGATAATACATAAAACTTTGTTTTCGGGGTCATCGTACAAGCCAAGTTTTCATAAATATCCCTGCAATCCTTATATAAGTTAGCAACCAGTAATGTATAGTTGAGAACGGAGAGTGTGAAAAAATATGTTTATAATGAGCCTAACTTTGATGTATGCTGTAACTGGCATATCTATCAATACTGCCTCCCAATTCTCAAGTTCAAGGAGGATATCATCCTTCATACAAGAAGCATAGTCCTGCAATTTCAAACCCAATTAGTAGTGATAATGTTGATGTTTCTTAGGGGATGTAAGAAGTGGAACACCTTAATGTAGACTTCGGGAATTTTTGAGCGAGACCTGCAAGAACAATAACAGATTCAACATACAAAAATAACGAATCCAAAATTAATTTTATATAATCAAAATCAACCAAATCAAAAAGAGAGAATCAATTCAAAAAGCTGATCCCTGTTTTAGAATACTCAAATCGTGAATCCCTAACATCCTCAAATCCCTAATCGAATCCCTAACTTCCTCAAATCGTGATTTCTTCAGTCAATAGAAATAAGCATCTTAATCCCTGGTTCAGAATACGCAAATTAAACCCATCTTCGCCGGCTAACCAAGATTTCAGATAGCTTGTGTTCTTGGGATGAGGTTCTAGATTGAGAAAAACTTAATCAAGCAGTGAACAAGCAGATTCGTCATCAACATAAACTGGGAAACAATTTTTTTTTTCCTATCTCTCTTATCTTGTTCTTAATTTTTCAGATCTATAAGATTTAAGAAAAAAAATTCAGAAAAAATCTATTACAAAAGCAAGGGCTTGTTCTTTAATACAAGTCTGATTTGTTCCAAAATCTTGATTAAAGATGATTTTGGATTACAAATCTACAATCAGTAGATGATATTCTTCAAACCCATTTAGGGATTTCTTCTAAGAGCCACAAAAATGGTGGTTTTAGCCAGATTTAGGCTTCCTCTGTGAATGAAACTGAATGAACAGCTGATGATGTACTACCAGCGATGTTGGAAATGGTGATTTGTCTGAAGCTCCTGGATCTTTTGTTGTCTGAAGCTCCTCGTTACGAAGAGAAGGTTTTGGAGTAGAGATGGAGTTAGAGAGGGGAACATAGAAAGAGAAAGGAAAGAAGAGAAAAGGGAGAACTGGTTCCGAAGAGAAGGTTTAGGTTTTTGTATAAAATACTTTGGACGGTCAAGATGAGTTTTCATACGGATTGTGCAGATATATGACGGTGGACAACTGGTTCTAGACACTCGTACAGATTGAGAAAGTGTGTTTCTTTTCAAGACAAAATTTGTTTCTTCTCAACCTTGGTCAAGGAAAAAATCTATAGAATACATATAAATCAGAATAAATTTGGATATTGTTATCGAGCTTCGACTATACATAATAAGAATGAATCGAAAGAAAGAAGTCGATGATTGCAGTTGCATTAGGGGAAGTGTGTTTTATTTGTGCTTCCGATTAGAATTTAGACGAGTTAATCGGTCATGAAGTAATTTCGACTAGTCATACATTTCATGAAGTAGCTTTAGTGCATGATAGATCATCAAAATCGATAAATATGAAGCTCCGGGAGGGTTTTGATTTAAAATTTAGCATGTTACATCATCAAAATCGATAAATATGAAGTTCAATGTCGATTTGAACTTCAAATTAAGTATAACGACAAACAAACTATGAACCACGTAGCTCCGAGAGAGTTATGACTTCAAACTTAACAGGATACATCATTGAAATCGATAAACATGAAGATCGGTGTTGATTCGAACTTCAAATGTGGAATAACGACAAACACACTATGATCTAAGAAACTCCAGGAGGGTTCCGACTTCAAACTTAGGATGATACATCATCGAAAATCGATAAATATGAAGCTCAGTTTCGATAACAAGGTCAACCTACTTTATAATCGGAAATCCATTTTTAAGCCACGATTTGCAAACTTTACATTCCTTAGATCATAAATGTTTTAGTTCATGAGCATTAGATCATAAATGTGTTTCATTAACAAAAATAGTGACTAAAACTAAACCAACATCGAGCAAAGCCTACAAAGAAATATGGTTGACGAAGCACATGAGACGGTCATGGTTGAACTGTGAAACTAAATTTTAAACTAACTTTGTTCACAAAATGAAATACTATTTTGAACAACTTAACATCAAAAATGGCAGACAAAGTATGATCATGCAAGTAATAGAATGAAAGCTAGTGCATATATCAACATGCAATAATTTCCACAAATGGTCCATTATAAATTGGTATCAACGTATATGAGATGCAATGAACAAGAAAAAGCAACAACAAGCATATGATGTCACAAGGACTGAATTTTGAAACAAGATCACATTCCAAGGAAGTAAAACATTCTTGCGCTAAATGCATACTATGTTAAGTAGATTTATAGTCGTTCATGTGAATGTATAGCATTTTAAGGGATGAAGAATATATGAGTTGGTATCCTTGACAAATGAACAACGATGAAGTAACAAGTGTCAATTACCAGGAAAAGACCATCACAACTCAAAATGAAAATAAGGTTGGAATCTAGAATAACACATCGATGTGTCCATAAACCATATGTTATGGACACATAAACAAACCAAAGTGACTAAAAAATTTACCTTTTCGCCATGGGTGATTAGGTGTGTCTAATGGCACCGTACATAATAGACACATAAACAATTCTCCACTGTAGCCATATACTCATTTATGGCTACATGTCATGGGTTCAAATTTAAACCCATGACCAAATGATGTTATTTGCCTACAAGTCATGAATTTAGACTAAAATCCATGACTAAATGGTGGTCATTGGCTACAAGATAGCCTAAAATGTGGCTGCAACAACACTTTAGTTTTAACAATGACCTGTAACTACACAAATATCCCAAAACGTGGCTAAGCTAAAAAACCAAAAGCGTGGCCTATGTAACTATTTGTACTAGTGCTTGTACCAAGACATTAGTTTGTTGGTGTGGTTAGTAGCTTTCAGCCACCAGGATATGATAACTACCAAGTTTCATGGTTTATTAAATAAGTACGCAAAGATGATACTTGTCTTGGCGAGTTTATCGCTAGAGCATCGTATCGAATGAAAAGTTTCATCTTTTGAAACAAAATTTGTCTTGGAGAGTTTATCGCTAGAGCATCTAGATGATATAAATGCATCACCTTACTTTACTACACCAAAACCATGATTTTCTCACAATGTAACCTGTCACAGTTTATTTTTCAGTCACTGAAACACCTATGATAAGTCCTGCAACAATTATAACTGTTGTTAAATTTTGTATTCGTGATAATGATTAGGTATATTAAATTCTTTTATTAGTAACCATAATATTTGTTGACAATTATCCAGACAATCACAATTATAATCTAAAATGATGTTTCCACCCTAATTAAAATTTCACCACATCTAAGGGTAGTATGGTCATTTTCACTGTCTTCATAAGATTTATTGCATCTATTTAAGGGTAATATGGTTATTTTCACAATCTGTAATTATTACTTTACTTATTTCTGATAAAGGTAGTATGGTCATTTGCACAGTCTCCATAATATTTGTTGCACTTTTTTCCAATAAGGGTAATATGGTTATTTTCACAGTTTGTAAGAATTACTTTACTTATTTCCGATAAGGGTAGTATGGTAATTTTCACAGTCTCCATAATATTTATTGCACTTTTTCCAATAAGGGTAAAATGGTCATTTTGATAGTCTGTAACATTTACTTTACTTATTTCCGATAAGGGTAGTATGGTCATTTTCACAATCTGCACAATATTTATTACACTTTTTTCCAATAAGGGTAATATGGTCATTTTCATATATTTTTTAAGCATAGGTCATTTTCATAATCGGTAACAATTACTATACTTATCTCCGATAAGGGTAGTATGGTCATTTTCACAGTCTCCATGATATTTATTGCACTTTTGTCCAACAAGGATAATATGGTCATTTTCACAGTATGTAAGAATTACTTTACTTATTTCTGATAAGGGTAGTATGGTCATTTTCACAGTCTCCATTATATTTGTTGCACTTTTTTCCAATAAGAGTAATATAGTCATTTTCACAATCCGTAAGAATTACTTTACTTATTTTCGATAAGGGTAGTATGGTCATTTTCACAGTCTCCATAATATTTATTGCACTTTTTCCAATAAGGGTAAAATGGTCATTTTGATAGTCTATAACATTTACTTTACTTATTTCTAATAAAGGTAGTATGGTCATTTTCACAGTCTGCATAATATTTATTACACTTTTTTCCAATAAGGGTAATACGATCATTTTCATAATCGGTAACATTTACTTTACTTATTTTCGATAACGGTAGTATGGTTATTTTCACAGTCTCCATAATATTTATTGCACTTTTTTCTAGTAAGGGTAATATGGTCATTTTCACAATCTGTAAGAATTACTTTACTTTTTTTCCGATAAGGGTAATATGGTCATTTTCACCATCGGTAACATTTACTTTACTTATTGACGATAAGGGTAGCATGGTCATCCAAAAGATAAATTCATGTCTAACTCTCGTCATCTTTGAACCTGTGATGTTCAATTCTGATATATTTCGACCTCAGTTCATCCGAAAACGAGAAACTCAGGTCTAACTGTAGTAATATTTAAACTTGTGATGTTCTATTCTGATATATTTCGACCTCAGTTCATCCGAAAACGAGAAACTCATGTCTAACTGTAGTAATATTTAAACCTGTGATGTTCAATTCTGATATATTTCGTCCTCAGTTCATCCGAAAGAGAAACTCAGTTCTAACTCTAGTAATCTTTGAACCTGTGATGTTCAATTCTGATATATTTCGTCCCCGGTTCATCCGACGGAGAAACTCAGGTCTAACTCCGGTAATATTTGAACTTGTGATGTTCAATTCTGATATATTTCGTCCTCAGTTCATCCAAAAGAGAAACTCAAGTTTAATTCTAGTAATATTTGTTGGATAATACATTTGTGATTCTTTCCCTCTAAACCTATTTTCCTGTGACCAGGTAAGTGGCGCATTATTTTAAGAATATTACATTAGAAATGAATTCTAATGGCATGATGATCGACGAAGAACTACCGGGTACGTTTGATCAACTTGAGGAATTTGGCAATCTTGGTGATTTTGGCCATAGACATGGGCTGTGATAGCCTTGAAAATCCTCTTGTTTCTGAAGATAAGGGCAGGCTAGACCTACTTGAAGGAAGGACATCAAATTGGTTTAAAGAATTTGACGAAAGGGTAGGTGCAGTCAAGGACAAGGTGTCTGATGCAACCTTGTTGAATTATAAAACCAATCCTGAAGTGACTGAATTTAAGGTGCAATTCAGTGACATAAAGACCATACTAACAAACCATGCGAAGCAAATGTCATAGGAAGTGGCAGGAATTCGCGGGTTAATCAGTAACGACATTTTTTTAGGAGGAAACGTGCATGGAGAAAGCTCAAATCAAGTCTCCAAGCCAAGAATTTACGCAGGTTCCAGAAATGCTAGAAATTGAGAATTTCTTGTATGACGTTGAGACATACTTTGAGGCGAATGGGCGGGGAAGAACAAAAATAACTCGCATGAAATTACCTTGGTGGTGATGCAAAGGTTTGGTGGAGAACTATCTTTCGCAAGAAGATGAAGCTGCTGGTTATGCCAATCCTATGTCATGGAATGACATGAAAGAGGGACTGAGGTGTCAGTTCTGGCCGAGCAATGGTGCTTGGTATGCAAGAGAAAGTTTACGTAGGCTGAAAATGACGAGTAAACCACAGGCCTATGCTGAAAACTTCCTTGCATTGGTGCAAGAAGTACGTGGCATGAGTGAAGAAAATCATATGTTCTAATTTCTGGCTGGCACAAGTTCAAGTGTGATTGCTTTGAACTTAGAAGCGCAAAATCAGCAGTATCAGATGGCTATTCAAGTGGTAAGAGGACTTACTAGCTACACAACGACTGAAGATGTGCAAAGCTATGAAGGTGAAGCCAAAAGGAAGGAAAAATCTGTAGGTAGGCAGTAAGCGCAAGCATGAACAGAAGGAAGATAAATTATTCCCTTCAGCCCGGAAGTATAGCGGATGTTTCATCTGCAATTTTTGCAAGAAGTTGTCCACTCAAAGCACAACTTAATGTATCAGTTTGGAATGACTATGGGGGTCATTCTACCAAGACTCGTGAATGCCGAAGTGAAGGTTCAAGGAAGAGACCACGCAGCGAAGTCGTTGCTCACTTCGACAAAGTTAGAAACTAAGCTAAGAACAAGAGTAAGTGTTGATGTCTCCATTGGCGACACTTTGATGCCAGAACAAAGAGTGTTCTTGGCCTTGTTTTATGTAGCTTTAGGTGTTGGTTGTTGCAAACTATGTGTGTAGATTTTGGGTGTACAGACTTTTTATTTGAGTCTTCAAGTTTGTATATACTTTGCCTTGGTGTAAGCAAGTCGCTTTGTTAATGAAGTTTTAGCTTTCCAAAAGTGATTAAGTGGATGATCAATCATGTAATGGTACATGGTCCTGTTATGTAAGAGCAGTAATGAATGAGGGTGCTTTCGTTTATAAAGCCTTGCCTCTTTATTTATGATGTAAAGCTAGTTCATGGGGAGATGATGCAAGTAGCATACTTAGCCTAACGTATGCAATAGCAATATAAGTTTAAAGCTAATAAGCAAAGCATAGGACAGGGGTCCTAGTTGACGTAGAAATGATGTTGCTGTTTGGGGATTAAAAAATGGCACGACGGAAGATGAGCAGCGACAGTGCAAGCAATGCAGCAAGTAAGAAATCATTTTATCAACAAGCATGAGTTGGGTAGAACTCATGGCCTTAGAGAAAGACACACACTCTTTCCAGGCAAATAGCGATGCAGTTCAAAGAAGTATTTGGAGACATATTAGCTTTGAAGGCATAGCATACGGACAACTAAAGGGTTACCTAATGATATGTCCAAAGAGATAGTTAGTCACAATTATAAATGGGTTGTGCAACTCAATAGTTTTGTTGCATGGAAGTTAAGCAAAGAAAACTCACCATTCTAGTACGGGTATGAAAGATGGCATAAATATAGAGTTTATACTTTGTAACCACATTCAGAGAAATGAGTTCTTGAATGATGCTTGCATAATCTGAGTTTGGCGAGGCATGAAGTGTGAATTCGGGTGTCTAATGCAAAGAGAACCCCTATTTACTTTGTGACGTGCTTAATGAGGAGCGTGGAGAACAACTGTTCAACGGTGAAGTAATCGACAAAACTGATTGAAAATGAAGCCAAGTCGTTTATAAGTCCTTGTCACGTTGAGTGAGATGCAAGTGGCAAAGTCGGGAAGCGATGGAAATGATCATGGTGATCAGATAGAGAAGAATCATTAAGTGCATACACTTAGGCGCAAATGATTTATGCGAAGTTCAAGTACAATTCAGGGAATTGGAAAGAAGAATTTCGGAGTTACATTTGGGTGTTGATATACGGTTCTAGTGGGAGTTGGAACATATGCGCAACATGAAAACAACAGTACAAGTCAGTAGGATCAATAGAAAAGTAGTAAATCTAAGTGGTGGCATGTAGTACTAGGCATAAAGCTTTGGCAAGAAGGAAAGCCAAACAAATTTTCTAAATTCTTAGTGGCCCAGAAGTGTACAAGGCCGAAGAACGAGTATGTTGAGAATACTTGGTTGCGTTCAACGAGGGCGTTAAACATATTAGGTGGGGGAGGTCTATTACGGTGCTGCAAGTGTCGCAAAATGATGGCGCATCACAGAGTTGCAGGCCAAGTCAGTGTTCAGCCGTAATGGCGCATTGCGAAACCATAATAGCGCAACGCAAGCCATAATAGTGGTATTACTGTACAGACTGTTAAGTGCTGAGAATGGCATGATCCCACAGGTCCAATGTATTGCAAGTGGAACACTACATTGTAAAGATAGTTGGCTAAGGAATGAAGCTTATTGGCCGACACAATGAGGCTTCATTAAGGGAAGGAAAGACAAGGCCAAAGTGACAAATGCAGCATGCGATGTTGCCATTGAAGCGTATCCGTGAAGTTGAGTTGGCCCAAACTCAAGGATGGTGCAAGAAGAGTGAAATAGACTAGGAGTTAGTCTATGGAATTGGTTCAAGGATGGCCAAAGCTTGAACAATGAAAACAAGTTGGTAATGCAAGAGTTGTATTTCTGTTGTCAAGCGAATTGGCGTAGTGAAACATATATGACGCATGAGTAACTAGAGTGAGCTTAAGGAGTTGGCCTCGACAAGTAAAGCATTAAGAGTGTCCGTGCATTAGCTTAGAGTAATAAAAATGCAGTTCCAAGAGGGATGAATGTTGGAGCGTGGCAGAATTCAGTATGGCGCAACAAGTGGCGCAATAAGGCTCAAGTGGAGGTTACAAGTTGGTTATGAACTTCACAAGCATGCTAATGATGCATGATGAAGTATAACGGTTATAAAGGAGTTTATAAGCATGGTAGAAGAGTTTTAACCGCAATAGAACATGTGTTGGACGATTTGCGCAAGTTAGGAAAGAACTAGTCAGTTGGCACAATTATTGGAGGTTAACAGAACTGCTTTATGGGACAGATGGCTGTCCCATGCGTGTGTAACGGTTATGCACGGTTTGGCCAAGCAAATCTACTATATAAATAGTCCTAAGGCACGGGAAATTCGGTAGCTAGCCTGTGTGAGAGTTAACCTAACATATGTGAGAGTGAAGTTTGCATATGTGAGTGAATAGCAGAGTTTTGTAAGACTTAGACTTGGTTCAAGGAGTGAACAAGTCTGTGTAAGTCTCCAAGTGGGAAAGTTTTGTATTACTTCCCTTTGATGCAATCACTACAAGAAAACTTGGCTTTAGCGATTATTTTCTTACCAACTACAGTTGGTGGAATTCTTCAGCAATAATTATTTGTAACTAAAAACAACTATGGTTGGAGGAAATGTCTAACCACCAGTTTTTCAGCAACGATGGTGGGTGAAAGGCTTTAGCATGAACAACTAAACAACCGAAATATCGTATGTGTTGTTATTAGCCTCCAACCATCATGTTTGGGCTACCAAACCATACCCTAAAAGGTACATACCTTTTGCCACTCATCTTACCCACGAAATAACTTGTTGGTAGACACCTAAACCAACCATCAAATTATTGGCGTTGTTAGTATCTTTCAGCCACGAGAGTTTAACAACTACAAAGTACACTAGAAGGAAAATACTTCAAGACACTATGTGTAGCCACCAATTCAATCTTTTGGTAGACACTTGTACCAAGACATTAGTTTGTTGGTGTGGTTAGTAGCTTTCAGCCACCAGGATATGATAACTACCAAGTTTCATGGTTTATTAAATAAGTACGCAAAGATGATACTTGTCTTGGCGAGTTTATCGCTAGAGCATCATATCGAATGAAAAGTTTCATCTTTTGAAACAAAATTTGTCTTGGCGAGTTTATCGCTAGAGCATATAGATGATATAAATGCATCACCTTACTTTACTACACTAAAACCATGATTTTCTCACAATGTAACCTGTCACAGTTTATTTTTCAGTCACTGAAACACCTGTGATAAGTCCTGCAACAATTATAACTGTTGTTAAATTTTGTATTCGTGATAATGATTAGGTATATTAAATTCTTTTATTAGTAACAATAATATTTGTTGACAATTATCCACACAGTCACAATCATAATCTAAAATGATGTTTCCACCCTAATTAAAATTTCACCACATCTAAGGGTAGTATGGTCATTTTCACTGTCTTCATAAGATTTATTGCATCTATTTAAGGGTAATATGGTTATTTTCACAATCTGTAATTATTACTTTACTTATTCCTGATAAGGGTAGTATGGTCATTTGCACAGTCTCCATAATATTTGTTGCACTTTTTTCCAATAAGGGTAATATGGTCATTTTCACAGTTTGTAAGAATTACTTTAGTTATTTCTGATAAGGGTAGTATGGTCATTTTCACAGTCTCCATAATATTTGTTGCACTTTTTTCCAATAAGGGTAATATGGTCATTTTCATAATCTGTAAGAATTACTTTACTTATTTCCGATAAGGGTAGTATGGTCATTTTCACAATCTCCGTAATATTTATTGCATTTTTTCCAATAAGGGTAAAATGGTCATTTTGATAGTCTGTAACATTTACTTTACTTATTTCTGATAAGGGTAGTATGGTCATTTTCACAGTTTGCACAATATTTGTTACACTTTTTTCCAATAAGAGTAATATGGTCATTTTCATATATTTTTTAAGCATAGGTCATTTTCATAATCGGTAACAATTACTATACTTATCTCCGATGAGGGTAGTATGGTCATTTTCACAGTCTCCGTGATATTTATTGCACTTTTGTCCCACAAGGATAATATGGTCATTTTCACAGTATGTAAGAATTACTTTACTTATTTCTGATAAGGGTAGTATGGTCATTTTCACAGTCTCCATAATATTTGTTGCACTTTTTTTTCCAATAAGGGTAATATAGTCATTTTCACAATCTGTAAGAAATACTTTACTTATTTTCGATAAGGGTAGTTTGGTCATTTTCACAGTCTCCGTAATATTTATTGCACTTTTTCCAATAAGGGTAAAATGGTCATTTTGATAGTCTATAAAATTTACTTCACTTATTTCCGATAAAGGTAGTATGGTCATTTTCACAGTCTGCATAATATTTATTACACTTTTTTCCAATAAGGGTAATACGATCATTTTCATAATCGGTAACATTTACTTTACTTATTTCTGATAAGGGTAGTATGGTCATTTTCACAGTCTCCATAATATTTATTGCACTTTTTTCCAGTAAGGGTAATATGGTCATTTTCACAATCTGTAAGAATTAATTTACTTTTTTTCTGATAAGGGTAATATGGTCATTTTCACAATAGCATGGTCATCCAAAAGAGAAATTCAAGTCTAACTCTTGTAATCTTTGAACCTGTGATGTTCAATTCTGATATATTTCGACCTCGGTTCATCCGAAAACGAGAAACTCAGGTCTAACTATAGTAATATTTATACTTGTGATGTTCAATTCTAATATATTTCGTCCTCAGTTCATCCAAAAGAGAAACTCAGGTCTAATTCTAGTAATCTTTGAACCTGTGATATTCTATTCTGATATATTTCGACCTCAGTTCATCCGAAAACGAGAAACTCATGTCTAACTGTAGTAATATTTAAACCTGTGATGTTCAATTCTGATATATTTCGTCCTTAGTTCATCCGAAAGAGAAACTCAGTTCTAACTCTAGTAAGTGATGTTCAATTTCGATATCAGTTCATGAAACTCATGTTTAACTCCGGTAATATTTGAACATGTGATGTTCAATTCTGATATATTTCGTCCTCAGTTCATCCAAAAGAGAAACTCAAGTCTAATTCTAGTAATATTTGAATCGGTGATGTTCAATTCTGGTATATTTCGTCCTCAGATCATCCGAAAGAGAAACTCTGGTCTAACTCTAGTAATATTTGAACATGTGATGTTCAATTCTGATATATATCGTCCTCATCCGAAAGAGAAACTCGGGTCTAACTATAGTAATATTTGAACCAGTGATGTTCAGTTCTGATATATTTCGTCTCCAGTTCATCCGAAAGATAAACTTCGGTCTAACTCTAGTAATATTTGAACTTGTGATGTTCAATTCTGATATATTTCGTCCCCAGTTCTTCCGAAAGAGAAACTCAGGTGTAACTGTAGTAATCTTTGAACCTGTGATGTTCAATTCTGATATATTTTTTATCCAGTTCATCCGAAAGAGAAACTCAGGTCTAATTCTAGTAATATTTGAACCTGTGATGTTCAATTCGGATATATTTCGTCTTCAGTTCATCCGAAAGAGAAACTCAGGTCTAACTGTACTAATCTTTGAACCCGTGACGTTCAATTCTGATATATTTTTTCTCCAGTTCACCCGAAAGAGAAACTCGGCTCTAATTCTAGTAATATTTGAACCTGTGATGTTCAATTCTGATATATTTCGTCCTCGGTTCTTCCGAAAGAGAAGCTCAGGTTATCTTTGAACCTGTGATGTTTGATTCTGACATATTTCGTCCTCAGTTCATCCGACTTTAGTAATTTTTAAACTTGTGAGGGTCTGGAATAGAATTTAAAACAAGGAGAGCCGTTTGATGAACTTGTTTGTGACACGTGGTAAGAAATTAACCATTTGATCTTCTGAAACCAATCAGATGGGTGTCGAATACACTAGTCGTCCAACTCAACTGCAATGTAACAATGGGTTTCTATTTATCATTAGAAGAGAGAGAAAATGAAAACTAAAATCAGAAACCTAAATCTTAGTCCTTACCCGCCTCCCTCACCCTATCTCCTCCTCCTTCGACTGAAACCCTAACAAGCTCACCCTTACGAAGTTTTCGACTTATAGTAGTCACGGCTAGGTTTAAAACTCGGAGCTAAGTTCAGTATCGAAGTTGACGAAAATTGGTGTGTTTAGTTAAGGTTTAAGGGAATATTCATATGGATTGTATACCATCATGCTAAGTTTGAAGTCATATGCCTCTCAGAGATTCTTGGTTCTTAGATTGTATGTTATTATACTGAATATGAAGTTCGAATCGACATCGAGCTTCGTATTTATCGATTTTGATGATGTATCATGCTAAGTTTGAAGTCAGAACCCTCTCAGAGATTCTTGGTTCATTGTTTGTAAGTCGTTATACCGAATTTGAAGTTCGAATCGACAATGAGCTTCATATTCATCGATTTGGATGATGTATCATGCAAAGTTTGAAGTCAGAACCCTCCTAGAGCTTCATGGTTCATAGATTGCATTCCATTATACTTAACCCTCTCGGAATCTTCACCTGGCTGTAAACCTACAAATGTTTCTCATATTACCCATAATGACCTATCCCACTAAGTCAGAATCTTCACTGGAGCTATAAACCTACAAGTGTTTTTCATATTATCCTTAATAACCTCCTCTACTAACTCACAATCTTCACCAGAATCCTAAATCTACCGATATTGTTCATATTATCCTTAATGACCTCTTCCACCAAATCGGAATCTTCACCGAACCTCTAAACATACCAATATATGTTATATTATCATGAATAAACCCGGACCTCCACTAACGGAGAATCTTTATCAGAGTCATATAAACCTATCAATATTGTTCATATTATCCTCAACGTCTCCTACTATGTCGAAATATACACCTGAGCACTAAACATGCCAATGTTTGTTAGATTTTTTATTGAGCTCTTCCACTTATAAGTCAGAATCTATTATCATTAAGTTTTGAATCTTGTTTAATTGAAAGAAAATAACAATTCTTGATTTCATTTATGATTCTTCTGATTTATTCTTATATATTTTTTTCGGATTTATATATAGTCAGAAGGTCGATAACAATATCAAAATTTATTCTGATTTATATGCTGGGGTATGATCCGTTGACATGGTTATAATGACATAATCTTGACATGGTGGCACCTTTTTCTCTAAAAAATCTAAACGACGATTAATTTGAAGCTAATATTTTGGTGAAATGTTCCTCCTATAAAAATGTACATTCCTACCAAAAATGAGAGTATTTCGAAATACAAAACCTTGGATTTTGGTCTTACGAAGGTTCAAAAGAAACACCTTATCTTAATCTGTATGAGAATCCATTACTATTTGTCTACCGTTGATAAATCTCCGCAATCCGTATGAGAATCAATCTCCATTGTCCAATTTTTTTTTTTACAAAAACCGAGTTTTTTTTCTCCTCTCACTTTCCTCTTTCTCTTCTTTCCTTTCTCTTTCTTTCTCGGTCTGTTCTCTCCTCTCTAACTCCGGCTTAACCAAAACCTCTCATAACAAATCCTTGTTCACAACCCTAAAAATCCTTGAATCCTTGTTAATCCATAATGTATGCATATTGGCGTTCTGAGGATTCCATAGACTTTTTGCTCATGGGTTTCGCAATTACAAACTTTGGTTATGGTGTATCCGTTGTTTGGTGAATATTTTTTTTATATTCATTATGTGACACTGAACCAGGCACTGTCTTTATTTGGATATTCTGTTTTCTTTAATAAAAATTGTGTTATCTCATATTACCTCTTCATGTGCATGAGGTCATGCTTTAATGGATTTCTTAACGACTTAACCAGATTTTTGTATGGTAGGTTCGTCTTAAACGTGAATACATGGATCAACAAGCTTTGGCACAAAATAATGGACAAAAGGTGAAAACAATCTACCCAGATGTGGATCTACACATTGTTCTTATTGGTTAAAGTGAATTTAGCTAGTCATATTCTTTAATGATTGAAGCTGCAGGGTTTGACTAGAGAGGAGTGGTACAGCCAGCAAGCATCAAGGGCTGTCAATCAGGCTCTAGGCCGTGTCATCTGTCATCGCCATGATTATGGAGCAATAATATTCTGTGACGAAAGGTTCAGTTTTACACTAATCTCTGGATGAAATTTAAGGCAAAGCCCCTTCCATATTTGTTTTTAACTGGAGACGTTTAATCAAATATAGAAAAGAACAATAAAGCAGGATGTAGCCCACACCTTTTCTACAAAGCTAAGGAAATCCCAAGGAAAACCATATACGACCTTAAGTAAGGGATCCCCCATGGTATGGATAAAACTACGCCAACAATCTCCCCAGGAAGGTTAGAAAAATAATTATTACTCACAACAGGGACGACAACCCAATATAAGCTATGAATCCCTCTGTTAACTCAACCCACAAGTAGTGCGGCAAATATAAACCAGAGGACAGAAAGTCCTTTAGCATGCTTAGCTTCTTGGATTGTAGGACATTTAAGTAAATATATCTTATCTATATTTTGTTTGTGATTCGCATTCTAAACCTCTAATTGCTGAGTTTAGCGTAGTTTATCTGCATGTATGAGCAATTATTCCCATTTTTCTGAATTCTGGAAAAAAGTAGCAGTTATGCTATGGTGCAGTAGGAAGTTAAAGGCGTCAAACAAATTTTGGTGATGGATCTCAGTGTTTCTTTAATTGGCACATTGTCCCAACTCATATGTTCCAATTTTGATGTTTGTTTCGCATAGGTATTAGTTTTAAGTCCCTTTTAAATTAGATCTGTTAACTTCCCTTTTGCTAGTATTTATGGCTTATTGCTCGTATCCTAAAAGAAAACCCAAATTGACACTTGATAAATGTGTATCAACCAGACTGGGATATCTGTCATGTTAGTGTATCAATCCAAAATTCACAGGATTAAGAAGATTGGTATGTTTTAAACTTCCATTTGATACCATAACCCATTTCTGTTTCGTCCACAGGTTTGCATATCCAAATAATCAGAAGCAAATGTCGCGTTCGATGCAACCTCATATTAAGGTGTGTTCACAGGATTTGTTTTAAACAATTTGGTTCACAAATCCTTATCTCTAAACTTAGTTGTTGTTTTGACAGTGTTACTCTAAATTTGGGGAAGCAGTCTTCACATCGACTCGTTTTTTCCGAGATATGAAGATATCTAATCCTATGAATCCAAAGTCAACAAAGGACATACGAAAGCGTAAGTCTAACGTATCCAAAGCCCCTTTTTTATGTTCTATTTGTAATTCTATATTCTGTTTTGCATGTTCTTTTACTCTAGTCGCTTAAAAAGGATACTAGTTTTTCACAGACATCATTCAGTTTGTGCATGCATGCACGGGATTGAGTTTCTAGTATGGTATTCTAGAATCTAGAGCAACCCCAAAAAACTAATGCATGCATCCGTAGTATAATATAATAGTAAATAGGTATATAATTGCACAAAAAATAAGTTCTACTTTTGTCAAATCACTTTCTTTTACCAAATAGAAACAACATTTGATAATTTATAAAATAAATGGCATGTCGACAATCCTTAGTCCCATGTGAATCAATCTTGTGTGACTACCAAATTGATTTTCGACAACTCTATTCAGGAACTATTTTTTTGTATGAGTATGATATTCTGCTTATGGATGACATGCGTGGTTCAAATTTCTTATCTTTCCCAATGTCTTCTTTTAGTTAACTACTCGTCAGAATTATATTGCCTTGGTTAACTTAAGCACACGGTGCACTTCATGGGGGTGTATTTGCATTATTTAAACCAATGTTTGAGTGAGTGACCCATTATATTGCTGTTGTAGATGATATTGGATCTCATGATCCCAACTCCATGGGAAGGTGTTCCTTCAGGTACCCAAGATCCAATCATTTTCGTAGTGAGAGCATAGCCAAGTAAAGATCCAGACTTCAGCTGTTGCTCAATCACCGCTTAGGTCCATTTGTCCTCTGTATATATTGTAGTTTGATGTTTTGTTTGGGATGTTTGAATGTTAATGAGTTGAATTTTATTAAAGTTTACATTTAGTTTTTCATGATAGTCTCGAGAAACCACTCTCTAGTAACTCAAATCTGTAGAGGGACAAGCCTTTAACCAACAATAATAACATCTTGATCGACTGATTTGTAATGGATCAAACCAATAAGTAGCTAAGTAACCATGTGTGTATAACTTTTCACTAACTCAGAGCTAGCACTTGGTCCAACCATAAAACTGGTGTCTAGAAACCTTGACCAACAAAAATTTGGTGGCATAACCCTTGAGCCAACTTCAAAAACAACGGATGAGATTCTCATCCAACAAATATTACGGAAGTTTAAGTTCTTGAACAACTAAAATTCAATGGAAGGAAACTCTCTCCCATCGAGAAATATAGCGGCTTCAACCCTTCACCAGCACCCCCAACATCGCTCCTTAGCCAGCCGACTATTTTGCTGCTAGAATCCCTCTGCCATCAAATATCTAGTTGATAAAACTCTTGACCATAAATACATTCAGTGATAAAATTGCTTGACCAACGACATCAAACACCTCCACCAGCCATCCAACTATTATGATTCTAGAACCCCTTTACCAAAAAGATCTAGTTGATAAAACTCTTGACCATCAAAACATTCGGTGATAAAATTTCTTGACCAACGACATCAAACACCTCCACCAACTGAAAAATTAGTAAGTTATGATCTTTAGCAGCTTACAACGTTTTATAACATCCTACCTCAACCAACGATGTATTAGTCTTCATCAACAACATATTTTGCGGGTGAAATGTTTCAGCAACAAATGTTTATGCTTTTAACAACGATAGTTAATGGTTATTGAAAACTTGTGTCGACTAAAACTTTCGTCGTTTCATTTAGTTGACAGATATCTCTTCCAGCAGCATGGTTGGTCCAAGTCTTTAGCAAGAAGCATGTATTCACCGAGGATATCTGTTGCCAGGTTGGTTGCTGCAGAGCTCCATCCACCGAAAACGGCCATGTACCAACCGAATCAAGGTAGTCGTTAAATCCTAATTTTCTTGTAGTGAATAAAAAGAGTTGATTGTGTCATGTTCTAAGTGTTCTTGGTTGGCTGATTGTTGTTGGTAAAGTATGGCATGAATTGAGTGCATTATGGGGTGCATTTGATGAGTTTGGAGAAGTGAAAGAAGGATGTTAAGACTTCCGCTGATTGACCTGATGTGTTGACTGTTTGCATAGGTGCAAACTTATAAGGCTGAAATGCAAGTGGGTGAAGCTTTATTCACAGAACCATTCTGTTGCCGGGTTACACTTTCGCAGAAAATTCCTAGAGTGTTTGAAGGTGTGACACCAAGCGAGTTGGATTTTCTTCATTCTACGTATCCATTTTAAGAAAGATAAATAAAAAGAGTGGGCATGAATAATTCTTTAACAGAAATCCTCTGCAACTTTCTAACTTTCATATTTATATCTGTTTTTCCCTGGAAACAATAATTCTTAAACTCTTAAAGATCCAGGATATGAATAATCTAAACGCTGATAAAAAAAAGGGTGAAATAATATCAACTCACTGATTATTGGGTTTTTTTTTTTTTTTGAAGATGATTGTATACTCTCCAACATGATCTCATAATCCTCTTCTTTAATTGATGAGTTTAATTTCATTCAAGGTGGTTAGTATTTTGATTAAATTGAATTGGATTTTAGGGTTTGAATTAGTTTTTATAGAATATTGGGTCTTGAAATTTGTATTGTCATTTATGTGCCTCTTCTGCCTCTCAAGGAGTAATTAATCATCATCTTCCTCGTCCAAATCAGTGTTAATGTCATTGACACTTAGTTCTTCCATAAACATCTATCATCAAAAAGAAAATTAAGACAAATTAGTATTTCCCTCTTCAAACAATAAGAAGCAACACGAAGTTTATTAGACAGAGAACACAAAAATCTAACAGATTGAAATCCAGAATCCACCAACTATTTAACAGATTAAAATCCCATTTTCTTCTGATGAGGTCGCTGTAATTAGGGTAAAAAAACATATGCAATGAGAAACCTACACTATTATTCGTATTAATTTGAAGAAAAGTGATTGAGATATGATGTTGTGTTTTCTATGTATTCTCCGTTATTTTAACTCTAAGTCTTCTCAAGAGAGAAACATATTTCACTTTAATTCGAAGAATGGATAAACGACTGAGATTTAGATTTACTTTCTCTCTCTCTTACCATACTTCACGTGTAAAGTTGCAAACCTCCACATCGCTCTGCCACGATGGATTGCGTTGAAGTCGCGTGAAATAAGCGCGTTTTCTAGCATTTTCCTAAAGACAATTCTATACTAGTAGAAAAATTTCCCAAGATTTTTCTCAAGGATAACAGTGTTTGGACACTTATCATTAGGATTGCAAATGTTTGAAGAGCTTCCCGCTTGTTGCCTCAGTCTTGATTTAGTCTAGGATTTTTTCTCGGTCAACATTTTTTTTCCGTTGTGGACGATAGAACTTTTGTGTTCAACTTTCTCCAAAAATTTGAGATTCAATTCACACATTATATTCGAATGAGGTGAATGTATATTACTTTTGGACAAATATTCATGGGTCGAGTTCATATTATACTTCACATTTTATCAAAAAATAATACTTACAGATTCATAAAAATTAACCAGTTAATGTGATTGGTTAATTAAGAACCATATTTTCATTGTTCGTCTACAATTTTTATTTTTAAAAACTTGAATACCAACGGGGAGTGAATAACACAGCTTCCATTCTCTTCCTGATAAATCACATCTTTTCTGTAGATATCTGGTTTATAATATATTTTCAAATCTTAAAAAGCTTGGCTTGATTGGGGTATACCCCAGTATACCCAGATTAATTGGGGTATACCCAATAAGACAAAATAGGGTCATTTGGAAGTAAATCCAAGCCACCCCTCAACCTTGTATTTTCTAAATGGCTAATATTCCCTTGGTTAATTAACACTAGAATTCTGATTAGGTTAATTAATTGAGTTTAGATTAAAATTTTCAAATTATGAATTCAGTAGATTAAAACCTTAATCCTTCTTATGAGTTCGATTTCGATCAAAAAAATTTGTTTTTGAAAATGCACAGCGCCGGCAAGGTCGAGGTTTGAACAAAGTGTTGGCTATTATCTGGCCGGCAATGTGTACTTTGAATAACCTTCCGACCTTATGACCGTCGACATTGTCTCAGTTGAAGAACACACCGACTATCTTGGAACAGAATTTTACGGTCGGCATGGACAATTTTCCTACAATTCCGGCGGTCATAAGGTCGGCAAGCAATTTGTTTTTAACAGTACCGGCTGACATGTAGCCGGAATGTTAAGTATTTATAACCTTGATGACGTGTACTTATACCAAACAGAAAACAGAAAATATGGAAGATGTAATTCACTTTATTCATGCAATTTTGGTTACTACATTGATTGAAACATAAAAATGAATGCACTTAGCATGTGCATCAAGCCTTTAAACCCCTAGGCGACCCTAGTGGACGAGTTATAGTCTCGTGAGGGCTTACATAGAGGTATACCCACAAAACCTACACTAAAACTTTTAAACCCATCAATCTTCCTCCGACGAAGACGATACCGCATCCAAGTAGTCCGGGTTATCCAACGGGATTCTATCGGCCAAGAAGTGATAGGTTGGATCGAATGCGAATGCTTCCCCCTTTACTTCCAAGTAGCGCGCTTTCACGGCTTCGTGCTACAAAAACAATCTTACATTTGTTAGTGGTGTTTCGTTGGAAGATAAAACAACATGGGTTACGTAAAAAAAATCAAAAAATGACTTACAAATTCTGCAACGGACAAGGTGAAGGGGCGAGTGTTAAAAATCCGAGGTTGGAGGGCTAAAAAAACAAGTATCGCATTTTCGATTATTAGGTGCCTAGCGTGGATTTGTTCAATACTTCTTGCATTAGGATTCCCAAACTCGCCGCTAAATTTGTTGTGTACCCTAGCCCAAAAGGTTTTGGAATCCTCCCTTTCGGAGGATTGATGTCTAAGTCGATCTTCCGCGTACCAAGATTTGGTGATTGCAAAATCTTCATTTGAATCAAATGATGCCATTATTTTTTGTAGAGAGCTATTGAGTGAGTTAGATGGAGTGGATGATGATATGAGCTTTGGAGAGTATATGGAACTATTTGTATGTTGTTTTGTAGAGAGAAATAGTGTATTTATAGGATGGTGGCCAAATTTGGCCGTTATAGTGCCGAAGTACAAGTCAATCAATGAAATTGTACTTGCAAAAAATTTGAATTTTGAATACGCCGGCGAGAAAGTTTTTCTCAGTATGCCGACTACCAAAAACCGGCAGGGTAAGAAGTGTATAACTATGCCGGAGTTATGATGGTTTTGGGCATCAGGAATTCATTATCTTCTGTCAATACGCCGGCAATGTATTTTTAAATTTTCATGCCGGCTATGTTATGGTCGACAGGATATTAATTGAAAACAATGCCGGAGTTATGATGGTTTTGGGCATCAGGAATTCATTATCTTCTGTCAATACACCGGCAATGTATTTTTAAATTTTCCTATCGGATATGTTATGGTCGGCATGATATAAATTGAAAACAATACCGGCGTTATGATGGTTTTGGGCATCAGGAATTCATTATCTTCTGTCAATACGCCAGCAATGTATTTAAAAATTTGCATACCGGCTATGTTATGGTCGGCAGGCTATAAATTGAAAACAATGCCGGCGTTATGATGGTTTTAGGCATCAGGAGAAGGTATTTTTTGTAATAAATTGTCGGTGTGTTAGAAAAAATAATACACTGCGGATGTACCTTCGCCGGCTTGGTAATGATCTGACTCACTTGCCGACCCTGGTATGCAAGCATTTTTTGTTGTCAGGGACGGAAGTCTGACACTTCAAAACCTTACCGGGCATGAATTGGTCGGCAATGTAACTTAAAAAAAATATGCCGGCTATTTGTCTTGAAACTTTACGTAGCTAAATAAACCTTTCATTCAACAATTAGAATTCAAACACTTGTTGTCCAAAATAAGAAAACATGTCCCATAAACCTTAAAAAACCATTTGTCCAACCATTAACCTTAACATTTGTCCAACCCAACATAAAGAAATAAACTAGGAAACGATTTATTCACCACGACCATGACCACGACCACGGCCCCGTTTAGGAACACCAGCACTACTACTACCTTCACCACCACGACCACTACGAGCCCTCTTTTTGAAAGCATTCATCTTTGCTTGTGCTTCCCTCCTGGCATTTTCTTCCCTATTTATTTAAGCATCAGCTTGCTTAAACATTTCATAGGCATCCTCATTGTCAAGATTGCTAGCATAGTGAATGTGTTTGGTTTGCTCTTCAATCGAAAAAGGCTCTCCTCTTTCTCTCGCGCAACACACCAACTTCACAAAGGTCTTCAAATCCCCCTTCTATTTTCAGTTAAAGAACAAACAATTAATAGAATTATTCGATAATGTAATCTTAAAACAGTAAGACCTACTCCAAAATACTTACAAGGAAGTTAGGAATTGTTGATGAGTCATTTGATGCCATCTTCCTCTTACGAGCCAATTGTTCACCAGTCATTTCCCTAATCATAGTAGGACAAGCCCAACCCAAGTACCACGACATGTATCTCTCCAAAGCTTCATGACCTTCGGTCACCTCGTCCAAAAGACTCGTATCAACTTTACGGTCAAGTCTTCCGTTCCAATGTCCTATAGCTGGGGGTAGAGCGTAAGCGACGATAATAGTTTTTGGGATGTGCTGCAGTCCTCCCTTAACACTTTAAAAAATGGCTCAATATCGAAATGGGGTTCTTCTTGGACGTAACCCAATTGTCTCATTACCCGATGTAGATCGTACATTGAAAATCCATGGGAGAACAACAAGGGTTCGTAGTATAATGCAACATCATCTATCCTTTGGATTAAACCTTGATTTTTATCATCTCGGTAAGGATCAGATATTACCTCATCCGCATTCAATTTGTCCAAGGCGATTCGCATGTTAATAAGCAGCTGCGACATATCCTTTTCCTGAGCACCCTTAAAACTGTATCTTTGCGCTCTTGGCTTATCAATCGCAAGCTTTTCATTCACTTTGACGTGTGAGTTGGTTTTCACCAAAGTAGGGAAGTGCTTATATATCCAAACTTATGCAAACACAAAGTTTATTAAGAATCTTATCTTATGAGAATTTGGCAAATATAAATGATTTAGACAATACAATTACCTAAACAAGGGTCTGGAGGGTTTTATTCCAATAACCTGGCGGGTTTTAACAACTATGACTTGGTTTTCAACTTCAAAGTTCGGCAACGTCTATAATAAAAACAACACCGGCTAACATATTGCCGACATGGTTTTATTTACATACCATTCCGACCATTATAATTCAAGGCATCAGGAGATGCTAAAAAAATAAAATCCCGCCGGCAAGTTCAAAGATTATAACCGACTCGGCTTAAAAAAATAAAACTAACGCCGGCAAGATTATACGTTGAATAACATCCCGACCCTGTGAAAGAGGTTACAATAACTAAACCGCCGACAAGATATTCAACCAGGGAGCATCCCGGCGGAACCCTAAACACGAAATTCCGGCGGGGTTGTGAAACTAAAACCTTGCCGGGAAAATAACTGCAAATTCAAAATTTTGATTTTTCAGACCTATTTCGACATGCAAACATAAAATTGAAGTACTGGAGTAAGTTTAAGAGGCCCTTACTTTCTTAATCGCACCAATTCTTCGTTTTGAGCGGGTTCAATCTCTTCTTCTTCAACCGTTTTTTTCTTCTCTTTTTGTTGAACTAATTTTTCAAATCCAGGGTTGTATTCATTGGGTTTTCTATTAGCGTCTTTCATACGAGTTCCCTTCCTCCGTGGTGGTTCCATTGATGAAGATTAATCGGAGTTTTCGAATCGACAATGTTAACGAATTAATCGACGAGTTTTGGTGATAGTGGTGGGGGAGGAGCCGATGTGGTTATGAAGAGAAGAAGAAGAGAAGAAGGAAGATGAAACAAAAATAAAAAAATTGATTAGGGTAATAGAATTATAAAGGTAAATGGTAGTATTGTAACTTCAACAATATTTGACCTCCCCTTAGTAAGGGCACATGTTCACTTAAAATTGGGTATACCCCAATTAATCTGGGTATACCCCAATCAAGCCAGGTTAAAAAGAAATGAAAATTTTAAGAAAAAAAAATTCAAAATAAAACAACCAAATCACTAGACATGTGTAGTGAGCTAAAGTTGTCAATTCAATTTTTGAATAATGCAAAACAAATAAACGCAAACGATGAGGATGAATATGATCAAGGAATCTTTCTCAGTCATGAAACGTGAATCTTATCAATATAGCTATGTTTTTGCAAAGTACCCATTACTAATAACCCTAGAATATTTAGTACGCTCAAATATCCCGCAATCTCTAAATTAACTGGACATGAAAGCGCTCGATTACCGGATTCTACTCATCAAGTTTCCTAGAAGTACGCTCTCTAGGTGTGACTTAAACAAATGCATTAAGTTCCGTGAGATAGGCTATTCCTAGTGACAAACACCAAAGCTCGATTCATCTACTAGTGTCATTCAATACATATGATTACTTAACAAAATCCCATCCTCAATAACCATATATTAATACTTTTATTAAGAGTATCTAGATAATTACGAGTCGAAGAGGTCTCAACTAGCATTAGAATCATCCATAAACCAATTTAATTTGCAACTTAAATGATGGGATTACGATTTTCAACTTAAATAATTCACAAATAACTCATAAACATTATTAGCACTGTAGAGAATAAGCAATAACAAAACATATTGCAATAAATAGGAAATTTAAATATCAATTTGGATTCATATTCGGACGTCAAAATCGTCGTTAATCAAGATGCGTAGCTACTGGAGTTCATAATAAAACAAATAAAATATATGAAACTGAACAAGCAAACCAAACAGCAACAGGAGGTGGTTATGTGGATGTGGAATGGTGGTGGATGTCAGTTGGTGCCGCGAAGGTGGAATGGACTATGGAAGTGGAATTCTGCTGCTATTGATGTATGCTCGCCAGGTCCAAGTACTACTGTGGTTGGTTGTGAATGGTACTATGACCTGTAGATGCTGGTAGTAATGTTGTAGATGGTATTGTGTTCGTTAGATACAAGTCCTGCTGTGAACATGTGAAAGTTGATTGATGGAGGCGAACTGGTGGTGGTGTATATGGCGGTGGACTTGGACATGACCTGGTGCTGATGGTGTGGATGGTATGCAGGTGTAGTATGTGTTGTTATATGCAGTGGATGCAAAATATGATGCTGGTGGTGGTATGCTGATGGAGACCGAAATGGAGATAGAGATACAGATGGTAGTGATGGCATGGTTTGGAGAGGAGCAAAATCTCATCTCTTTTGGATGTTAACGGCAGTATAAAGAGGGATATGCAATGATTTCTTTGTATCTTTTAGGCCTTCTTTTTATAGCTCCAACCTCCATGTATCAACAAAATTAACGATGACGATTTCCAATTCTCTCATGTCTTGTCAGCCAACTATTTCCTTGTTTATCTCAACTCCTAAAGTAAGTCCTAGCCACCGCCAAACACATAACATTCACTTCCCACAGAGCCATGGCTCGTAGCTGCACACAACCAAGGAAAACTGACCACTTTCTCGCTCTCAATACATCTTCCTCTCTACCAAGTAATCTATTTCCGAAGTCATGTCATGCTCATACTTTTATCTCTTCAAAACCCATTGCGAACAATCATCATAATTAGTCACAGTGACAACAAGTTTTCAGCTGAATTTTATCTCAAGATACAACTCAGATAACCCCCAAACTCGAGTCTAAGGAAGTCCTAACCCACACTAGAAATAGCAGCCTCTAAACCTTGTTTATTCTCAACTGGACTTAACCTGAACCCTTGGAAACGACCCATAAATCCCATGGTTAGCTTCTAGCATGGCTGGTCCAACTAATTATTTGCATTTAATAATAAAATATTGTAAGTGTACATACCGAAGTGGAGTAGAGAAGAAAAAGTTATCGTGCTATTCCTACATGTGAAGTGAAGACCAAATCAAAAGTTAATTCTAGAATATTATGCAATTAATTTCTAGATATATATTACCTAGTCAAAGATAATTAAGATTTGATATTATCTTCCTAGGGTTTTATTCACTCTATAAATAAGAGTGTCAAATGTAAATGTAACCATCTCAGTCTCTACTGATGATCATCAATATTATTCTCCCTACGGGGTTTGTCAGTGGACGTAGGCTATAGTGCCGAACCACTTTAATCCTTGTCTCCTCCATTTGATTTGGTATGTAGATTATTTACTTTGATTTATTTCTTTATCATTTATTATTCTTTATTTTCTTTATCAAATCAATGATATCCATGTTAGTTTTGATCTACATATCAAAATCTAACAGTTAACTTGAAACTCAACTTGAATTTTGCAGAAGTAGTGGCCAGGCATTTCCTCGAACGGATGATAGGCATCTTGATCACTAGTGAAGGATGTGTGATGTTTGTATATTGGAGATCACACACAACTCCTTCCTTGCAAACCCAATTTCATACACAACAAACTCATTCATTCAAATCTCTAAAACATTCATTTAATTGCATCCATTCACTGAAGTAAACAACAACAACAACTTCCCTTTCTTCCATGGATGATTTCTAGCTTCTGAAACTGTCCAATACGAATCCTTGTTGTAAAGCCAAACTCATATTCACATTCCTTGGCTTAACCTTTCTTACAAGCATGGTAATTCCAATCAGAAAATTCTACTTTTACCGCCCCAGAAGCCCCCCCCAAATTTGGCCACGAGTCTGCCCAAGGAATTTTCAGACAATATTTATTTTTGGACCACTGTAACGTGTCCTCTCGATGTTAATTCCCCTAAATATTTTCAGATAACGTGCCCAAATTTCACAAAAACAGTGGAAAACTATGTCTCACCAAAATCATTGTCTTCACCGAAATAAAAAACTCTCTCACCAAAAAAAAAAAGAAAACTCTCTCACCTCTCACCATGTCTGCAACTCTGAAGCTCTAACCCTAACAATCTCTCAATCTCCCATCGGAAAACCCTAACAATCTCCCAATCACTCAAACTCTTCAGAAAACCCTAACTATCTATTAATCTCAGAGCTCTTGAACTTTGAAGAAAACCCTAACAAATTTTCAAAAAAAAGGATCTCACGAAGGGGTAATCTCTCATACTATCAAATCTTAAGAGTATAAATCTCTTTTTGTTCCAGTTTTCTGTTTTAGGGATTGTATAATTTTGGGTTTTTTTTTTCTTCACTGAAATGTTTAGATCTTAACATGCAACTTAGGTTTTGTTGTTTCCATGATGAAATTGGAATTGGGTCCTATTTAATTTTTGGAATTTTCGATTTTAGATCTTTAATTTTGGTCTTTGATTTTTATGATGATTTTCATCATAATTTTGGTCTTTTGATGATTGTCTCTGCAGCTCATGTTCTAGTATTTTAGGCCTTTGTTATGTGTTATACTTGATTTAAATTAAATTTGGTCATGTTTAATATGTTCTGTATAGCTTTTTTTTTTAGTTTAATGTTGTTTATAGCTTCTTTAACATGATATATGTAGCTATTAGGTTGAGTTTCATCTAATTTATGTTAATCTAGCTTGATAGGTGTAGCCTCATTCTCTTTAGGTGTATGATTTGATTATATTTGTGCCAAAGCATGAAGTTTATCCACTGTGATCCATGAAGTATATTTATCCATTCATATATTTTAGCCACTGTGATGCATGCCTTGTGTTTGGAGTTGCATGCATTAGACCCTGTATTTCCTCCCTTGAGAATACATTTTGTGAAAATTGTAAACATTACAAGTATCACTTTTCAGAGATTTTCATTTTTCTTTTATCTTTTTAGTGCATTTTCATGCAGCAACATGATTAGCATTTGAGTCCTTTTTTTTATTCTATTGTGTTGTGTGGTGAGTAATTTAGAATTCGTAAGAATATATAATTCTCTTTAGTTTTCTTGGTGTTGCGACAAGGGATTTTTTTTATTATTTCTCTTTGGTTAATGATAATCATCCTGTTTAGCAAGGCATCACTGCAAGATGTTTTTGAATTCTGTTTGCCTTTAGTAGCACTCATTTGTGTTAGCTTTTGAGTCATATTGATAATTGGGTTATGTTTTTGCAAGGCATAACTGCAATAATGAAGACTAAGAAGGAAATAGTAAAGAAGAAGCTGGTCAGGGAGTTGGCGATAAATGTAAAGACTTTTCATCTCAATTTCAGTGTAAATAAATATCTTCACCATATCATTTTAACTAACCTATATGCATTGTTGTTGCAGATGAAAAACAAACAGTCCCAAACTGATAAAGGTTCTCCATCTAAAAGTGCTCTTCCACTCACTTCAAAGTTGTAGCCCCCTACAAAAACCAAGTCTGCTGAACCATCTCTTCCACCTGAAAGTAGGCGATCATCACCAAGGAACAAGAAGTTAAGTGATAAAGCATATCCATCTGAAAGTGCTCCACTCTCTTCAAAGTTGCAGACTAGCAAGGATACATTAAAGATGAAGGTCATCAAGAAGTTTGCGATAAAGGTAAAGACTTTTCATCTCAATTTCAGTGTAGCAAACTACTTACCTTCTAATTTTAACAAAGCTACAGTTTTTACAGATGAATAACAAGCAGAACACTCAACAGTACCCAACTGAAAGTGCTTCACTCACTTCAAAGATGCAAAACCCGACTCAAACGAAGTCCGCAGAACCATCTCTTTCACCTGAAAGTAGGCGATCATCACCAAGGAACAAGAAGTTAGAACCAAGTGTTGTTGTTTCTCCAACTAAATGTACAACAACTCCAAAGCGTCGTCGACAACCTGAAAGTGATAAACTGTCGTCACCAACTACAAAGAGACAAGCTACTAGGAAGAAGAATGTGCAAATCTGAAAGTGCTCAACATTCACAGTCAACAACTACAAAGTCCCAATCTAAAATCTCCAAAGGAGATACTGAAAATTTTGGAGTGAGGTGAAAGAATGTAAAGAGAAAGCTTGACACAAGAAGGCACAGGCCCATGTATGACTTAGGGATCCACGCGACACTCTCGTAGATTTTCAATATGAAAAGGAAGAGGAGGAGGAGGAGGAAACTGTGGAAGAGGATAACTCTGATCATGTGGAACCTAATGTGGAAGAAGATAATGATAATGGTAATTGTGATGAGCCTGAATAAGAAGAAGAAAATGATAATGGTAATGATGATGAACATGAATTGAAGAATGGTAATAGTTATGATAATGAGGAAGGTGGAGAAGGAAAAAAAAAACAAATAAAATAAAATATGTTTCACGTGGTCCAACCCAGATGTAAGCACTGAAGTTAGATTCTGCTGATCCGAAGAGAACAGTTTCCTTTAACGCTAATGATCAACCGATTGGTGATCAATCTGTGCAACTTGCCAGTGTGCTAGGGGTGCTTGTTCGGAACTTCCATTAACGTTCCAGGATTGGAGACTTGTCCCTTATAAAGCCAAAGAAAACATATGGAAGATAGTCTTGGTACGTAATTGATAACTCTTTTCATTAGTCAATAATTATTTAATTCATAGTTTATTCTAATTCAAATTATTTAATTTTATTTGTAGAACCGATTCATTGTGCCTGAGTGTTACGAAGACTATTATTTCAGCAAAATTGGAACTTATCTTAGAGAAGCAAGGTCAAGGAAATATGGTTTGGTACTAGACGCTTTGGATCGGCTCCAAGAGGAAGAACAAAAGAAACGGTTGGAGAAGTTAATGCCCAGGAACATGACAGTTAGGGAGTGGGAAGAGTTTGTGAAACATGTAGACTCTATTGAATTCAAAGTAAGTAATTTCTATTATATAGAATGACTATATATTTGTACTAAAAACTTTAAAGTCTGTCAAATGATTTCTTTACTTTTCTATTCAGGTCAGAAAAATAAAAATACAAGAAAATCATTCAAAACACACCATCCCACATACCATAAGTCGAGAATGTTACACCCGATTGGAGGTGAAATTGGTATGTTCTACACTCTTGATATTCACCACGTGAAAGCTATTGCATCGTTAAAAATATAATTGTTTGTTAGCTGTAACATTGACCTAAAGGCAGATTATAAAGGTTGATATCTGGCCTTTTAATTGATATTCACCCCATTTAGATGCTTATGCAATTTCATGTAGGTTGATCTCTGGCCTTTTAACTAGCTATGGATTGTAAAGTCGTTTATGATGGATCATTTCATAATTCAAACCATGGCCTATGGTTTCGATTTTATAAATAGTTATAATATCTGAAATTCCGTGAGTCACACATAAAATTTGGTAGGCTTGTGCTCTCACATGAATATATTTGTAATTTGGTTTACTCTTGTTTTTATCTCCCATCTATATAAATGTTGGGGAGTTCATATCACTTGGAACAAAGTGGTACAAACATTTACTTAAATTCTTATACACAAACCTTTACTAACACTAGTTCCAAAACAAATATAAGTAGTTATCCAGTAGAATTGGTCATGCTAGTGGCTTATTCATGAAGTATAATGAAGTTTTCTACAAAGTTTTATCTTAGAAATATTCCAAGTTGCTTCTTAGCATGTATCAAGACTTTAATACCATGTTGTTATGCTATTCTTGATGACTGTCATGTATTGATACATTTATTTGGCAGCAAAAAGAGAAAAACACAACCAAATAGATTGATAGAGCTGTAATCTGGAAAGTTGGTCATAAACAGCGCAAAAGAAAGAACCCACATCCTGGTGTTGTAGAAGCTTTGGTAAGAAATCTTCTCTTGTTCCTTTGTTTTGCTTATGTGTGCTTGAAAAATGCAAAAATATCTGATGTTTTACACACTTACATAGGAAAAACTTGAAAAAGCTCGAGAAAGCATGGTGCTGATTGTGGATCATCCATGAAAGATGATATTCTTGCAAAGGCATATGGCGAGGACAAGAAAACTAAAGGGAGACTTAAAGGTATTGGTTTTGCAGCGACATGTAAAAAGGTTGTTGCATAATCCCACTATCAGATGATAATTAAAAAGTGTCAGGAGTCCTATAAAGCACTGAGTGATCGAGTGGTGCAGTTAGAGGTGAGAATTTAACTTGTCTTCTATTAGGTATCCTTTTCTTGATGAAATCAAACTCGATAATGCCCCTCATACTGCTGATTGGTCTTAATATAGGGAACGAACTAAAAATATATCTACAATGGAGCTTTACCCTCTCAAAGGTCAAGTCTCAGCATCAATCATGAGGCTAGCACTAGCAGGAATGTTATATGTAATGAAAGAGACTCAAATGATACTATTCCAAGTCATGTTAGGAGACAAAATGAGGTTCAAGTGCCAAAGAGATTCCAAGTTTGCAAGATGTTAAGCTGGTAAAAGGAGGACGAGGTGGTTGCGGAGGAAGAAATTTCTGAAACAGATCCAAGTAAGGAGATACATGGAATGCCAATCGGTCTTGGAGCCTACACTGTATGTGTGAAGGTTGCTTATATGGAGGATGCTCTTGTCTACCAAGCTATTTCAGAAGTCAGAACTGTTCATGATGTTGTTTCAAATTTTATCACATAGCTCAAGGATCGAATATCCTACCAGCATACTTCTTAATCTTCTGTGATCTTTTTGGAGACTTAACTTTTGGTAACAAACATATCACTACCACTTTTTTGTATGTTTTGTGTATATCACATTGGTATGTGAATGCTGCCACTTTTTGTGTATATTACATTGGTATGTGAATGCTGTGACTCTGGGTTTGGTTTAATTTGAATGAACCTTTCAGTTTAATCCAGTTGTTTCTTTACATTTCACAACATAAACGTAGTGACAAAAGTGAAATATGTATGTAGGGTCTTATTCACAAATCGACAGTTGTGTTAGAGATTTCCAGTACACAACCTAGATATTGTGAAATAGTTTCTTTACAATTACAGATCGCGTTCCTTACGCCTCTGAATCCCAGCAAGACTCTACGCACTTGATTCCCTTAGCTGATCTCACCCACAACTAAGAGTTGATATGACCCAAAGTCGAAGACTTGATAAACAAATTTGTGTCACACAGAAAAGTCTATTGAATATATAAATGTCTTCCACAGAAATACATATGAGTTTTGTTCCGTATTTTGATAAATCAAGGTGAATAGGAACCAATTGATACACCAGACTTATATTCCCGAAGAAAAACCTAGTAATATCAATCACCTCACAATAATATTAATCATATGATAACGAAACAGGATATTGTGAAATCACAAACGATGAGATGAAGATGTTTGTGACTACTTTTTATCTTGCCTATCGGAGATTAAATCTTGAGAAAATCTTATAGAAGATAGTACTCAATACGATAGAATATAGAAAGATCAGAACACGCAACTACATAGAAAATAATCGGGTCTGGATTCACAATCCCAATGAAGTCTTTAAGTCATTAACCTATAATGGTTTTAGGAAACACCTAGGTTAAAGTAGAATCGACTCTAGTCGCAACTACTATCACACAAGATGTGTGGGGATTAGGTTTCCCAGTTGCTTGAGTTCTCCCTTATATAGTCTTCAATTCAGGTTTTGCAATCAATGTTACATTGGTAACATACCATTCAATATTCACTGTTAGATGAAAACATTATTAGACTCAAGCTAATATCTTTCAACTGTTGGATCGAACTTAGCTTGTTACACACAAATGAAAAGTGAATTCATTTAAATATGGGTAACCGTACCTAAAAGTGTACACCTTGTTGTCTCAACAATAGTTAACCAAAGTTATCCATATGAACACTTTCATATCAACCTTGTTCATCTTAACACAACTAGTTCAAATGACTCAAATAAAACTAGTCATAGAGTTGTTCAATTGTTTATATTCTCATAGAAGTACACAAGACACAATTGAAGCAAAATCGATTTGGATTTACTCAAATCAATTCATGAACATTATAGCCACGGTTTGAAAAAGATTGCATTTCCTTATTATATAAATGTATTAGTTCATGAACAAATCGATTTTAGAACATAACCCACTAAAGTATGCAAACTCATACGCATACCTAAGTAGCCGGATTTGGTCTGGGTTTGCGAGTATGCGAACGGGAACGCATACTATCATACACCACCAAATTCAGTTGAATTTCCGGACTTGAACTTACGCCGGTATGCATAAGGGCATGTATACTAAGTTCACGGACTTCAACTAACAAACCAGTATGCATATTATGGTTCCCAGACTTGGAATAACTTGCGACAGTTAGCATACAAGTACACATACTGTGTTATATTCAATCATGGTTAATTGTTCTAAACTCCCATTCCAATCATTGAAACATACTTATAAGACGACAATAGCTGTCTCACACAAACTATTAGCTTCAATCCAATTTTTAAGTGATCAAATGATCAATACGAACCATTCCAAATCTACACCAAATGACTATCTCATACAAATCATGTAAGATGTTAGTAGGAGATTTTCACATGATCATCTTTTGAATTTCTTCAAGAATATAAGATAAACTTGATTAAAGAGAAAGCTTACCAACACATATTTTGAGAAATATGTAAGCGAGTTAAACTCAGCTCGAAATATCAAATATGTATAATCGAAGTCTATATAGCTATACGACTTTTGTCTCAAATAGGAGATAGAGTAGAAATATACTTTTGAGTGATAGATGAGTTTAAGTCTCCACATACCTTTTGTTGATGAAGTTCCACAAGATCCTCTTAGTAGTTCTTCATCTTCAATCGATGAACGCCGTGAATTCTAAAGCTCAACTACACATTCTATCCTAATCCGAGACTTAGCTATAAGTATACTAGAAATCAAGACTTATAGTTTTGGCAAATAAACTTGACAAACAATCTTGAGATAGAAACGCTTGCGAGTTCGATCGAGCAGTTCTCTAACATTTATTTACTCCGATTTGTGGATTTTCCCAGCTGAATTCTATGGAATAGTAATGAATTTTCACCTTTCGGGCATAAGGAGGAACGGGTATATTTAGTAACAATGCTCATGGGATCATCCAAAAACATGGAAGAACAAGGATACGGAAGTTGTATCAAAATAGAAAAAGGAAAATAGATAAAATAATAATAAAACAATAACAATAAAGGAAACTGTGAGGGTGAGCCCAAAATAGACGGCCGACCATCCATGCACCGGTTTTGGAGGATGTGTTTCAAGGTACATGAAGGTGCTACAATTTCGTCCCCCTTCAATGGTAGAGAAGTGGATTTTCTAATTCACGGTATAAAAAAACCACATGAAGAGGGAACATTATAGGAAAAATCATCATTGACGACACTAGATAAGAGTTGTAGTATCCCTACGACAACTCCATTTCATGCATTGTGGAGCCGGGGGTATTATAGAAAGTCCAAGCTTTTCTAAAATGGTTGACAAGGGTTGTAAAGAGTGATGTGATTCATGGTTCGACAATATTTTTCCAAAGTTGTGATACTCTTTCGATTTTTTTTTTGATAACCTAACACAACTCTTGCTTTTGTTGTAGAAATATCTTGGACAACATAAGTAGGATATCATAGAAACATATGTAACAACAATTACTAGTATTATGAATAAGATTTGCACAACCCTTGTATGAATTATCGAACTATATTGGACAAGACAGACTTATGTTGTAAAGTAACTGTTTCACAATATCTAGCTTATTTAGTTAAAAACTGGAAGACAACGTCTATTATTATTGTGAATATTCCTCTCACTACACTTCCTTGAGTTGTATAACTATTCTGAACAACTCCTGCTAATGTTGCAAGATTTGATTTTACAATGATTGTCGTGGGTAGTAGAAATTTTTAACACAACACTTATTAGAATTGTGAATATTACAGTCAGTACACTTGTTAGCATTGTAGAAGATTTGTTTTTACAATGATTGTCGTGGGTAGTAGAAATTTCTAACACAATACTTATTAGCATTGTGAATATTACAGTCAGTACACTTGTTAGCATTGTAGAAATACCTTGATACAACTATACTATGTGTAGTAGGACTATCTTGGACAACACATAGTTATCAGTGTGAGATTGGTTAGGGCTGAACTACATTCCATTCTAAAGTTAACTTGTAGTAGGCCAGTGTCTGTAGCGGCTTAATGCAGTGTGGTGTTCAAACATGTACTAGGTCCCCGGATTTTTCTGAATTTGCGGTTTCCTCGTTAACAAATTTTATAGTGTCTGTGTTATTTATTTTCCGCATTATATTTGTTTATATAATTGAAATTTCACAAGTTTTGCGTAGTTCAATTAATTAGATAATCCAACCTTTGGTTGTTGATATAAATTGATTGACACCTGAACATTGGTCTTTGGTACCATTCAAGTTGTTTCTCATAATAATCAGTCTCACAGATTATATCTGTTTGATTTGCTGATTATATTGAGATACAGAGATACAACTCTTGGATATATTTCCATTGATTGAGTCTGACTGTCTAGTTGATTCTCTTGGAATTATATTGGAGTTCGTCCATACATATTACCTAAATGAAATATTGGGTGTGGTTGTTAGACCCCAATTTTTTCAATAAATATTGGCGTTGAATAAGTGAATTTCTTCTAGGAATTCATCCGGAGAATTTAGAACTAGAAGAAACTGATTCAATGCTTTGCGCTAGCAGACAACCTGTCTAGCGCGCAACATTTAGTATATTCAGATGATCGAGATATGAGAGGTCATGACAACGTCATATTCGTTCTGAATATTTTTAGGAATTCATCTGGATGAATTAACACTAGATTTACGCCTTTTACTAGCAGACGACAACCTGTCTAGCAACACCTTAATTAATCTCCTTTACTAGCAAACAACCTAACTAGAAGCAATTAATTGTTCAGACATGAGAAGTATTCATCATGTTAGTTCTGCATATTATTTACAACATGGTTGTGGCACCAACCATATTTGAGATGCATTGCAAATACTGAAAGGGATACTGAGTTGCTTAGCATGATATACATAGAATATTGAGAGCTCTTAAGCAATAGGCTTTGTTATTGTCATCATGTATCAATGTCTTGACAAGGTTTTGAAACTGCAATTCGTTTCTCTTGCAGAAAGAGAAGACATAAGATCTCTTATGCATTTTGACATGGTCATAGATACGCAATTTCGATGTGATTTTACGAACCTAACCTTCGTCAAAAATCCACTATTAACAAAAGGACGGTATCTAAGGGAATTCTTCTTTGTTGGTGAAACAATGTCTCTTAATTTTAAGACCAAGTTGTGATTAGATATCCTTGAATTTATACGAGGGGTTATGACAGATTCTAATGTATTAGCAAAATAAGCAAGTTAACATTTTCAACTTTCGGATGTTCTGATTGGATGAGTGAATGAAAAGCGTTGCATTGGATAAGAATTAGACTGCCTGTCCAAGAAGAAAATGTTCAAGGCGTCCATTCATTTTACTTCAGCCGAGTCATAAGAATCATCATAGCTTAGTTTGATTAGTATGTTCCCTACGGTGCAATATCATTGTGTTATGTTTGATAAATGTTGCAAATTACTCTGGATCAAAAAAAAAAAATTGTGGAAATATGTTATCCATATGAAAAGCATAAATTTCTCCGATGAGAAAAATTATAAAGGGTTCACTTTCCGTACGTAAAGGGGTTTGATAATGTCGGCGCATTTTTTCCACCTGCCGATTACCTTTGGATCAAATTGTTCTTTGTTTTTTGTGGAAATGTTTATCCATGAAAAAAGCATAAACATCTCTAGATAAGAAATGTGGGAAAATGATCAACTTAGTGAAACGTCGACAAAACTGAAATTGCTTTAGTTGTACATCAACATGTATATATATTGTCATACTTTGTTCATCTTTTTATCATCATCAAGCAATCACACTTTATTCACCTGGGCTAACACTTAAGTTGTTTATAATGAAATCTCTTATGATGTTTTATGTTTATAAATCTGCTTTTGTATTATAGTTTTAGGTTTCGTAACTGTTTATATCCTCATTTAATTGGGGGCGTCAAAAATCAATTAGGGGCCTGCACTACAGGATTGAAACGGATATGAAATAATATTTTTGGGTTATCCCTTATCCTAATTTTTTTGAAATGGCAAAAGTACCCTAAGTTATTAGTGTTAATTAAATTTAATTAGTTAATTAAGATGTTAAGTAGTAAGGTTAGATTAAAATCATATTTTGGGTAAATTTTTAGATTAAAGAAAAAAATGTCTTTTTGTGTTGTGGGGAAGGAGAAGTAGTGTTTTTTGGGGAAAAATTTGGGTTATTCTAGTGTAAGAAATTATGTTGGTGAAGATTCAAATAACAAACATGATTGTGATAATGGTAAGATTAAATTTGTTTGTTCGTTGCTCCAAGTGGTCGAATCATCCATACCATGGAACAACTCAGTGTAAGGGTCGTCGTAGTCGGGGGGTGTATACCCAAACGACTCTCCTATGTCGTCACTTTACTGACACTACCAATAACGATTTTTCATAAAGTATACATGTATAATTAGGGTCGTTAGGGTATGGCATCATACAGAGTAACGACCCTAAAGGGTCATTAGGGTATAACATCTTAAATAGTAATGACCCTAAAGGGTCGTTAGGGTATAACATCTTAAATAGTAACGACCCTAATTCTGCTACTACAATTTTTTGCCCTAGATTATGAAAAATCGTTAGGGTAGGGTGATACAGATTGACGACCCTATCAATATTTTGGACAATGGGTATTTTTGTTTGCAACTAGAGTCGTCATCTGTTACTATATATGGGTAACGACTCTATTCTAAACCAAAAGAATTCAATGACGACTCGCTTATATATATTGACGACACTACCAATATTTAAGACAGAGAGACTGTTCTTAGTAGAATTAGGGTCGTCAATAGATTCGGTTACAGAGGTAACGACCCAAATGAAGGGCAAAAAATTGTAGTAGCAGAATTAGGGTCGTTCACTAGAACATCATACAGATTAACGATTTTACATAGAGTATACATGCAGAATTAGGGTCGTTAGGGTATAACATCATACAGAGTCACGACCCTTAGGGTATAACATCTTAAATAGTAACGACCCTAATTATTCTACTACAATAAATCGGTTCGAGAACTAAATTTCACAATCAAAACTCAAGAAAAAAATCAAAACATAAGTGGGTTTTAGTCACTTGCTTTCTAATCGACGAAGATTTTTTATTTTTTTTTCGTTAATGGAGGAGAGGGGGAGAACTCGGATGGGGACCTTATGTTTAGGGTTAATAGGTTTTTAAGTAGTAAGGGTAAAATAGTATTTTCACCACTTTTTGGAAGTCTCCTAAAAATTTTGGTGTGGGTATAAAATGGTCAGGGCCCCTAATTGTTTTTTGGACCCCCAATTAAACCAGGGTTTATATTTTTACTAGGTCTTAACCCGTGCCGTAGCGGCACAAGATGTTTTGTCACTAATACGATATTGTTCACATTCCTCTTGCTTTATTTTTTTTCGTGGGTAATTATTTTGATATCCAAATAGGTTTTGGGCAGAAAAATAATGGGTTTCCAGATCTTTTTATTTTACTTAAGCATGGTATTTCAATTTATTATCTGGATGGAGTAATAATGTTGTGCCAACATGAAAAAAAATAAAATAATAAAAAGATATTTTCCCCATTTATTGTTCCATCACACCATAATTTAAATTTCATCTAACAGTACATATACATAAACTGGAAATCCAACTCCATGATGTTTATGACTACATTGGTTCCGAAATTATTGATAACTAATGTTGTGAGGAGTGAAGCGATAACCCATAATATTTTCCCTGTTATAAATATAAACTAATTATTTATTTTTTGCAAATGTGAGAGTTATAAAAATGAAGAACCCTTGACTATTGGAAGGCTGAGATACACACATGTGAGCTGAAATAGTAAACTTATAAAAGTAAATCAAAACATGTGTAAGTTTCTTTCTCAATGATATTGACAACATAAAATTGAAGAAACTCGTGGATAAAAAGATTCCACACCAACTATGCTAAGTAGTGCATGAATGGCGTTCTCACCTCTAGTGTTACTCAACTAATTTGGAGCAATAAAGAGCATAGTCATATTGATATTTGTATCTACATAAATTCAGCTAACCTTCTGAAGAAAAATTATTAGTTCTAAGGTAGAGCCAACACAAACTTCTGTCGCCTACAATGTGTAGAATACACACTGGGTTTAATCGTCCTTGAGATTAAACAAATACCCCAACATTAGTCAAATAATGTCTAAAAATACGGGATCGAAACAGAGTGCTAACGGGAAAAATGAGAGACTAACATCAGTGCTAAAAAGAAAGTACCCTATATGTATCAAATTTTGTTAACCAAACATGTATTCAAATTAAAAAGTCATCAACTTAAAACAAAAATATAAAAGAACCCAATTTAAATCAATACTTGCGTAAACAAAACTTATAAGAGAATTTCATAATTATTAAATACCTTTAAAATCACTATCAGAGATATAATTGCATGACTCGTTAAAAATTATGGTAGGACGAAATCACCAAATTAATATGTAGAAATTTCACTGGATATGTATCAATTCAGAGAAGTTTACATTGGTGATGATGCGCTCCATCTAGGTGGTGTTCGATTGTTTTTTTTTTAGAAGGTTTCGGTTTTCATTGGAGAAACCGAGAGGGAGCGTTTCATTATATTCATTATCATTCATAAATCCAAGACCAACTCGCGCTCTGTTTACGGGATCTCAATACAACCGTATATTTATCTATCAGAGGGAGAAATCTTGATACTAAATATGTAATTTTTACCATTTATTATATAACATGACATCCAAATGATTTTTTCTTCTTCTTAATTTTCATGTATTTTAACCGAGTTCATATTAGCATTAAGACGATCAACTACATTTCTACTTTATAGTGTTACCCTTTTGTAGAGACACATAATTAATATAGTCAATTACTACTCATCAATACCAGCCAGCACCACAAAACCACCAGATATCACTTCTTTCTCCACCACCACCACCACTACCCATCCCTCATAGAATATTGGGCACACTCATAACTTTCAATCCTAGACGTCATGTATAAAGTTTAGGTTTAATAAACTTAGGTCGTCAATTAATTTATATTCAACTCTACGTTTTTGTTAATACAGAAAATCATGCGTACGAACGGTTACCAAAGATAGCAGTGGTACCATAAACAACTATTTTGTCTTATATGATATGGTATCATCCAAAAAAAATAAAATTAACCGCCTTTATTGATCGTGTCAAAAACAACCAACTATATTTTTCACAATACAATGTTATCCGTCATGTAATTTTTTTTATTATTATTTTTGATTCAAAAATAAAAAACCAATACCACCTCCATTAAAACCATCCAGCGCCACTATTTCTTCCACCAAAACTAACACATGCCACCGCTTCCACCACCTACTTCTTCTTTTACTACAACCACCACCACTAATATATATTGAAATAATTTTTGTCAAAATTATTTATTGATGAAACTATGTATTAATATTAATTAAGGGACATTTATGATGTAAAACTAATAAATCATTTATCATGAGAAATTAATGAGACATCAATTAATAAAACACTTACACTAATTAATATTTAAGTTGAACAAACCATGACCATAGATTTATCTTCTCTCTAGACAAATCTGGACCACCACTTACATAAGCTAAGTTAGTCAAACTTTGCTTTATACTCTTAACATGTTAAGCCTCTTATGATAAAATTTCAAATCACATTTGTCTTTTGAAAAGATGGGATGGTGGAGAAAATTAAAGCCAAGGCTTCAGTTTCGATGTAAATGACATAATGAGCGAAAGTAAAAATATTTAGGAAGTTGTAGTTCTAATTTTCTTTTCTTTTTTCAATAGGAAAGATAAATTTCAGTCAAATATCAACTTTGGGTTACATGAAGTTTCTCTTTAATAAGAGAATCTAACCACATTGGAATTTCAGAAATTGTCTAGCAGTGGGGCTTGTCCAACTAGCTGGGTTCGGATAGGGGTCTGGGTCCAACTTTCGTATATTTAAAAAAAAAATGTGAATGTCAAATTAACAGTCTATAACTGTTTTCTTCACTCGGTGTGCTTGTGTGATGTGGGAATTTAGAGTGTTTCTATTGGGTGGGTCAACAAAATGTTGCCAATATGAGGTTGGACTGTGTTTGGATACCTGAAGTACAAAAATGCTAGAGTGATTATGTTATTCCAGAAGTAGTATCACTAATCCCAAAAGTTTGAAGTAAAAAATATTTCTTCATAATAAAAAATTAATATTTTATTTTCGAAATTCATTTTAAAATTACGTCCCAGAACAAGTTTCTAGTTTTCGGTAAGTATGTAACTTCTTAAAATATATCTGAACACCCTATTAAGCCTTGTTTAATTGGGCCCCTAATAACAATTAGGGGCCCTCCACTACAGGACAAAAAAGGTCATGAAATAGCAAATATGAGTTATCCCTTATCCCAGTTTTTAGAAATGGCTAAACTACCCCTAAATGAGTAGTGTTAAAAAGAAAAGAAAATTCTAACGGTCAAGACAGTCAACGGCGGTCCTGGGACCCAAATTCTAATATTGAACTTTCTGGGACCCAAACGCAACTCTGGTCACAAAGTTGGGACCTAAAATCAAAATATCACTTAAGTTAATTAGTTTGTTTAAGTTAAAATCGGATTTAAGAGTTAAAATTTGGGGGGGGGTGGGGGGGGGAGGGTAGTGTTTTTGTGTGTTGAGAAGATGACGAGGAGTTTTTGTGGGAAAAGTTGGGGGTTTCACCTCGTACAGATTAACGATTTTTGTGGGAAAAGTTAGGGTTTTTGTAGCAAAATTAGGGTCGTTCACTAGAACATCATACATATTGACGATTTTTCATAGAGTATACATGCAGAATTATGGTCGTTAGGGTATAACATCATATAGAGTAACGACCCTAATTTTGCTACTATATTTGTTTGCCCTAGATTATGAAAAATCGTTAGGGTAGTGTGATACAGATTGACGACCCTATCAATATTTTGGACAGTGAGTATTTTTGTTTGCAACTAGGGTCGTCATTTGTTACTATATATGGGTAACGACTCTATTCTAAACCAAAAGAGTTCAATGACGACTCGCTTATATATATTGACCACACTACCAATTTTTAAGATAGAGAGACTGTTCTTAGCAGAATTAGGGTCACCAATAGATTCGGTTACAGAGGTAACGACCCAAATCTAGGGGAAAAAATTATAGTAGCAGAATTAGGGTCGTTCACTAGAACATCATACAAATTAACGATTTTTCATAGAGTGTACATGCAGAATTTGGGTCGTTAGGGTATAACATCATACAGAGTAACGACCCTATCACTGTAACTGAAAGAAATCGGCTCGAGAACTAAATTTCACAATCAAAACTCAAGAAAAAATCGAAACATAAGTGGGTTTTAGTCACTTACTTTCTAATCGACGATTTTTTTTTTTTTTTTTTGTTAATGGAGGAGAGGAGGGGAACTCGGGCAGGAGAGGAAGGAGGGGTGGAGAATTTTATGATTTTGGTTTTAGAAAATGAATTGGGGGCCTTATGTTTAGGGTTAATAGGTTTTTAAGTAGTAAGGGTAAAATAGTATTTTCACCACCTTTTGGAACTCCCCTAAAAAATTTGGTACGGGTATAAAATGGTCAGGGCCCTAATTGTTTTTAGGGGTCCCCCAATTAAACAAGGCTATTAAGGCCTTCAACCTGGTTTGATTAAATGTCAAGGGTAGGGGTGTGGGTATTTGGACCGTTATCCGCAGATTTAACAGGGACCAACCACATTTTTGCGGATGATTGACCGAACCTTTCACTAATGGGTTGGATGCGGATGTGATTTTTGGAATCCATCGTATAACGGATTGGGTTCGGATGCAACCTTGAAAATCCGATGGCATCCATAACCGTTAGATTAAAGATATTTATGTTATAAACGTGTAATTATGTTAAGAATATCTAGGGAAAATCCCGTTTATTACTGGGATGACTTTGTGTCTAATTAACCCTATAAATAGAGGCTCTAATGTTAGTCTATTGTACACATCTAATAAGATTTTCTCCTTTTCTTCGTCTCTATTTTATGTCTTTCCTTCTCTATTTTCTAGTTCTACAACACATCATCAGCAACGTAGTTCTACCGACTAGGCTAAAGATAAAAAAGAAAAAAAAAAACTTGTGTTTCTTTTTTTTTAAAGCAAAAACCTTATGATATGCACTGCCGGTTGAAAAGAGAAGCATCTTAACAAATTTTGTCGATTTTTTTAGCTTATTTAAATCTTTGCGTATCGATTCTTACTCTTATTACTTATTTTGTTTCTAATGATCGATTTATTTAGTCATAACGAGATATGATTCGTTTGATTCTAACATTAAATTTTCTTCATGTTTGGCATGTACCCACTCGCCACGATTGGATAGTTAGAGGTGTTCTTGAGTCTTCTAATGCTTGTGGTGTATTAAATATTCCACTGCTATGAAGTATGAACTGGATACCAACTTCTAAGGTATGTTCTAATATGTGTCCATATTATTTTCTCACCGTGTATAATTTTATTTTCGTAAGACTTGCAATTGAAATCCATTGGTTAAGCTATGGTGTATATTTTTATGGAAACGGGTGATCAATATTATTGATTAAATTTGATTTCCATTCTTTTCTAATTCTTCTTTTTATATAGAGAAAAGAAAAAAAAATCCATTAAATATGGTTTACAGTTTCTATTTCCTTTAATGAAACTGTAATCACCAAAAATTGGTGTTACCACAATCTAATTACGTTTGCGGTAACAAATCACGTGCATGGTTGAAAAACCTCCGTCCAGTTAATATTGGTATCTTTGTCAATTGGACAATGATCATGTGATTTTCATTTAGTTTATATCTTCACAAAAACAATTCTTTTACCACACAACGGATTTTCCATATCTAACAACATTTTTTGCTCCCAGTCGTTGATACGTTTTTGGTATATCGCTTTACCAATCATTATTAATTTTATCCATAAATTCTATATAATGAGATGTAAAATTGGCATTCTAAATATTTTTAGCCAATTTTGATTTTTGATTTCTATTCCTCCAGAGAAATCTTCATCAGCCAAAAAGTATTTTTTTCTACATAGAAAAACATCTAAGATTTCTTTCCAAAAAAAACATATAAATCAATTAGATATTCTATCATTACTACGAAGATTGGATATCATTATTATGGTATTGATAGTTGCAAATACCACTAAAACGAGGAATTGATGCATTCTTGTTGGATATTTTTGCAATTTTAATTTTCCCCGTGGTAGTTATCTCTAAATTTTTGGGATTGTTCCAATTGGAAATAGAATATAATTGGACACTCAAGATTAATGGGTGCGCACCCGGCTTGTAAACATATATTATTAGTCCTTGTAGTGACTAAATTGATCATGAATTTATTTTCTTTTGAAAAAGAAAGTGTCCATATCATTCTCAATATCTCATTGATCCTTGAGATCACGAAATTATTGGATATTTGTTTGCATATTTCCAATGCTTTTGGTTTTGACATATAATTTTTATTTTTGTTGAAAAAATAGTCCATGGTTGATGGTAAATATGTATGTCTATTAAGACTACTTTTTTTATGTCGAAAAATATATTTCATAAGAAGTATATGTCCCGAATTAATCGGATAATACTTTACGAAACTTTTTTCCGCATATGAGATGTAAATATTTCCTCCATAAACTGGAGGGGGAATATACATTACCAAACATTGGTACTAATTAACTTCAAAGTTATATCTGTTTCTCCCATCTTGATCAAATCGAAAAAGGGTATCATTTACTAGGCGTGAAAATATTTCATCTAGCTTTGCTTTAAGCTTATGTCATTTGAAAAGGAAAACTCAATCACATCTAGCAAGCATGTAGAATTTTTATATAGGCTACAAAGTCTATCATAATACGATTCACATTCTAAAAATTCATATCTCTTTATTTGAATAGTAGGAGATTATCACGCCCGTGGGCGCTAGTACCAGTAATTTTGAATTTTTAAAAGTATGCATACACTGGAAATTATGTGAGATCATGATAAGCTAATATGATTGTCGAATATTCATTTATGGTAGCTACTAAAATAATAAGTGATGGTGGTTGTTAACCCCTCTGCAGAGGAATATCGACATATGTGATTGGTTGGCATACAATCCAACTAGGTTGGATTAATTTCTCGATCGGCGCAATTTTGGATCCAAGATGACTTGACACCATAAAATTGCCGAGCCTGTTTATTTTAGGGTGGTGTAGTCATTATAATGCGTTATATGAGAAAAAATAGTCGTTGAATAAACGATTGAAGGGTTTTATTTTTTCTTAGACCCTAGGATTGGTTCAATAATATTCTTTTCTTCCTAAATGATGCATTTGGCGTGGTAGTCTTGAATTCTTATTATTGCATTCACACAAGATATGTGGTCAGAGAGCAGTATCGATTTTTGAATCCTAAGTGGATTAAATTTATAGGCAGCCATCTGACTCGATTACGTCAGGTTTAACAATCCTTTATGTGTTTTCAAAAATTTGGTGAAAGACCAAAAATACGGATTAATTAGTTGATGATATAAATTTTTATAGGTCTCTTGAGGAGTCCTTAAAAACACAAAAATCCATGCTTTAGAAGCATATTTTCTATTTTTTTTCTTCTTAAATCTGCAGTTAGAATTATGCTAGCTTAAACTCGTTTTTGAGATAAACTAGAGTTATTGTTTTGATGCTTGTATTCTGTAAAACTCATATAGTTGGGTTAGCATCAATATTTACGCCAAAAGTTGTACTCTTTTTCCTTCTTTCAGGTTTTTTCCCATGTGGTTTTCCTAACAAGGTTTTTAACAAGGCAACATCTCATTGACGTTTAATTTTCTTTCAAAATGTTGATATTGTGCTCTTTTTCCTTCGTCCATTTTTTTCCCATTGGGTTTTAATGGCAAGGTTTTAGTGAGGAAATTTAATTCAACATGATCGTCATCCAAGGGGGAGTTGTATCAATTTTGGTTGTTTAGTGGATGCCCACATTTGATTAAACCAAATCAACTTAATCATCTCCTAAGAATTTGGATTTCCTTCTCACAAATGCGATTTTTGTTCACGTATGATAAGTTGTTCATATCTTGACACTTAGTTGAAGAAACTACATCAACTATTTCTGCAAATCATATCCATGAATCTAGCAACCCAAGACACAAGTCGTCAATGTATTTAAGCAAGCATGAAGACTCGAGAACACTACCATTAGAAGACTAACACAAAAGAAGACTTCATCAACTGGGAAATTTCTCACGAAAGCATTGTTATCTCTAGCATTCAAGAAATTCGTTTATCAAAATTGGCTCGACTCGAAGATTTGCAAGCCAAGAGTTAACTGAAGTACTTATCAGGGGGTAGTATCAAATTAGAAGGTATTTTACTGGACTATCACGTTGTACTCTTTTTTCTTCATCGAGGTTTTTCCCATTGGTTTTTCCTTGTCAAGGTTTTAATGAGGCAACATTTGCGTGTCCAAATATTTTCTAAGTTTTCTCAATTGTACTCTTTTCCCTTCGATCAGGTTTTGTCCTTTTGGAATATCCTGACGAGGTTTTAACGAGGCAATTAACTTAGACACAATGTCATCAGGGGGAGTGTTATAAACGTGTAATTATGTTAAGAATATCTAGGGAAAATCCCGTTTATTACTGGGATGCCCTTGTGTCTAACCCTATAAATAGATGCTCTAATGTTAGTCTATTGTACACATCTAATAAGATTTTCTTCTTTTCTTCGTTTCTACTTTGTGTCTTTCCTTCTCTATTTTCTAGTTTTACAACAATTTATATAGTTTTCAGAAAATAAATAGACAATTTAGGAATTCTTAAGGTATTTGCTTGGAGTGTTGCTCATGACACTTTTATATTTATATACACATATAGAATATGTAGGACGTTCTATAAGAAATCGTCTATGTTGGTTTTATTTTTTCATTATAAATTATAATTAAAACAAATTCATTGGATTATCCGTACCCAATCTATTTACATGTGCATCCATTAGATGCAAATCCGTTGGGTGTTGGATTGGATACGGATGCCAAATTTGAAATCCTTAATTAATTGAATTGGATGCGGATGAGGTAAAAATCGGTCCATACCGGCCCATGCTCACCCCTAGTCAAGGGTGTAAAATATAAATTTGGAAACGATCAAAAAAAATTTTTTTTGCTAACTTCCCTGAATGGTGCATCTTTTCACATGCCAATTTATTATTGAAAAGCATCCTGGCATGGGGTCTTCCTGCGTTAGAAAATCAAATTGGTTAAGGCACATGCTAAATAGCTATTGATATTTGTTACAGTAAGTATGTTTATTTTTTCTTTCATTTGCACTCATCCTTAAGTTGCACAAAATGAAAATCTTATGATGTTTATGCTTATAAATCACTAGGATATGACCCGTGCCGTAACGGCACGGGCGCGCTTTCGTCTGTTTTCATTATTTCCAAATGTGACCAACAACATACTTACTACTAATAACTTTGTGCTCATTAATACAAATGAGTAATTCCGGACACACCAAATTTATTTTCGGGATTTCTCTCTTGAGGAAATTCAGGGTGTAGACTACTAAATAACTTACGGTTCGTTTTTCCTCTTGGTGGATAAAGCATTTGCAAACCAAAAGCAATGTCATTTTTGTCTACCGGTAATTATTAATTATATTTATATAATGCATAATAGATTGCGTGATTTTAACTCTTCCGTCAGATAAAATGGAAATTATAAAAGAGATTGCCAAAAAAATGAAATTATAATCATGTAGAATTACTTTCAAAACAAATAATGCGTGTAGTAAAATATCAATTTTCAAAGTTTGTTTACAAATAAGAACACAAAACAACTACACAAATCCTAATACAAAGGAGACAAAAATGGTGACCGACATCCAACCAAGAGTTGAATTCCTTATGGCACCGTCAGTAGACTGAATACTGTTTACACTCTATGCTTCCTGAAAGATAGATGGAAAGTCTACATTAGTCAGAAAGAGTAAACAAAAAAAGCGAGTGATTCACACCAACTTCAAAGATTCATGTGAAAAAAAAATGCATCGAACATTAGTGATGAAAAATTCTAATTAGCGACAACATAGGACTAATGCATGGTTTTCCGTCTATCCAGTTCCATTTTTTAGTCCTATCTTGAATAAAAGTTTGTATCTCAAAGCTAAATAGTCCTTCCCAATGTATAAAAAAATGAACTTGAAACAGACATCGACTTACGTTTCTTTAACATTTTTTTTTTCGATACACGAAAGCCGTACCTAAGTCCATACCCGAACTTTGCCAGTTGGACCGGCCCCACTATACCCGAACCCAGCCAGTTAGACCGGCCCCACTGTTAGACCCAACACCGCTACACCTATTATACAACTAAATAACTTGAAACATAAATCAACTTACTTACGTTTCTTCAAACTAAATGAACTTGAAACAGAAATTAACTTACGTTTCTTCAACCTTTTTTTTTTTGATTCGCGAAATCCGTACTTAGGTCCCTACCCGAACCCAGCCAGTTGGACGGCGCATCTTGCGCGGACTCCAACACCGCTACACCCACTATACAAATAATCTATTAGAAACCTTTACGGCTGCGGGGATTGAACCTCTGACTTCCTCATTACTGGAGTTGATGGGATACCACTGAACTACGCTCTTGGACCCTTGATTCAATATGTTCTTGATCAAACAGTTCACGCCAAGATGCAACTTGCACGGTGTTGGCTAGAATCGAACCAATAAATGTGGTCACTCTCAACATTTCTAAGTAAACATTTCCAAAAAATATAGTAGCAAATTTGAGCTAACAAAACATTTTCAATAAAATGGCGTAAAAAAGTTATATGAATATATTTTGTATGAAGTACCCACAGAACAAATTTTTCCATAAGTAACTATTATAACAGCAGCTGGGTGTGTGTACATCGATCTTTGCTTTGCAATTGGTGCACCATTGGTCACCCTTTTCGACAGTAAATTTTTTTGTGCAGTTGCTGCATACTCAGTAGTAACAAATAAGCCGATCGGCAGTTGCACGATACAAATATTTATCATGTTCCTGCATTAATCTGCAGTTAGAAACATAGTATTGTTAGATTTTTCAATTCAAAATTGAGAAGTATACGTTACACCCAGCATCCCATTTGGCAACCAATAAGTCAGAGGTTGTCTTCCGGTTCTCAAACATCAAAAGTGCGGTGGTGGAATTCCCTCTTTTGATAGGTAGAGTTACTTAATGGTGTTTTTTTTTGCCAGCATCTGTGTTACACATTAGTTTAATATGAGTGTGCATCATTGGTATATGGAGCACTCCATACCATGACTAAGGAGATATGAGATGGTTCCTTACCTTTGCCGCGTATCCATGACTTCAGGAAGGTCCATATTGAAGTGGATCTTGGTGACATTCGTTGATGACAATGAGAACTTCCCTGGGTAGAGGTTTGGGGTTGTTAGTTTCTTGTATATGTGTGAAAATTAATTGAAACTCATATATGAAGGATAAGGGTCGATATAACTGATTTTTTCAATTCCATGTTGGTCCAAGGATCCGTGGAGTTATCTTCACATTAAAGTAAACACAATAACTGATGTTTGTTCAATTCCATGTTGGTCCAAGTTTAACGGTAATGGATAATCTTAGCTCTTCTAACGGATACGGTTGAGTTAGTCGGATAATTATCCCCGATAGTGAGGGTATATATGTAATTTATATATACCATATTGTATTTTAGGTTTTACTAAAAGAGAAAGAGTAGAGTGGTAGAGATAAAAGATTTTATCTTATTAGTTATTTTTGATTTAAAAAAAAAATCACAAAAAAAAAAAAAAAAAAAAAAATTTTTGATTTATTATAACACGGATAATAACGGATATCCGTTATTCTTGCGAATGAAAATTTCAATAAACACAATAGAAGTTCATGATTAGCGACCAATATGGAAAGTGAGGTTTGGCATAATGCATCGTTTTCCAGTTGCTGTCTTTGTTTCTTGTAGCGTTATTAAGACCGACCGCATCTTCTCTAGGGAGACTCTTTTTGCTTTATATACGGAAAAATTTGTTGGTTATATAGCCCGAGAAATTAATTGATACCACTAAATGAGATTAGGCATCACATGGATATCATGTATATAGAAGGATTACCGCGAGCCAATATTGGGAATCTGTAACCATTATGCTGGAGGTTAATGACGGGATATTGGGAGTCACGGAGCAGACAAATGATGTGTTAACCAACCTGAGAACACACATGTTAGTGATAAAGAGAAAAGACAACAATACGGATGGGAGGTGAGTATGTGGTATACCTTTGTCTTTGACAGGGAACCATGTCGACTGCTGGGCGACCGATTTGTTTCAACCATTGGTCGAATGTGCAGGATTGCCGGTGTGGTCTATGACTTCAAAGTGAATCAGGTACCTAGACCTAGTACAAAAATTATAAGGGAGGTGTACACATTTTAAACTTTAAGTTTCCACAAATTACTATCTCAGCAAATACTTCTAAAATGATGAGATTCAAATACAATAAACAAAATAGATGATGTAGGTACCTGAAGTTTGTTGATGTGGGTTTCTTAGCGAATATGCATGAGAAGCCATCTGTTTCATAACAAAAGAAAAACCTAGTCAGTATTTTCCCCAAAATGCTGCATAATCAAGAATGAATAAACCACCAGGAATCGGTGTACCATAAATTACATGATACAAATTAATTGATAATTGAAATTTGGAAATCGGTGTAAATAAATAAGATACTTGAGCACCTACGATCTGTTCGATGGAGAAAGGTTCATCTTGTCCACCATTGTGTTCAAGATGCGAAAAAAAGAAAAGAAAACTAAACGGATGTTATCTGCCGAGATGAATTATCTATATTAATGGTGAGGCTTAGGTCAAGAATATAACGTACGACATTAATCTGCTAGAAAACCATCGCGTCCCTTGTCATATCTTGGCCGTCCTTTATATACTCAAATGTGGATCTTCACGTAATTGTATCTGGACCATCTTTATGTGTCCAAACTGTAGAGAGCCGTCGATATAGTAAAACATCGTTGTCTCTTATAATATAGATGCTTCTTTATTTGATTTGTTTTGCACAAGTATTTATTCCGTTTGGATCGCAGTTTTGAATTTGCTAACTATTATAATCCATGTTCAGTTTCTTCTAGCTGTTAAATGCTCTTATGACTCGCGGAGTTGATCAACTAAATTTCTAGTAATTGATGAATTTCAGATTCCTCTTGAATGACGGGATGCTGGAGAAAATTGAAATGAAGGATTTTTACTTTTGTTGCAATCGAATTTGGAGGAATTTTTAAGCAACTTCTGAAAATATATACCTCTTTAAAAGCCTTCTTGGCTTGCAACGTTAACTCCAATGCATTTTCTCTGTCGTCAAAATGATTTCGACTATCTTATCTTTTGGCTGAAAGAAATTGGTGTAGCGTTTTGAAGTTATGTAAGATTGAAAGAGACTAAGAGTGTCTGTCAAGTATAATTTCTTAATGTATTTATTTTTATCTTTTGGGTGTTTGGTACGCTGGTGTGTGTATCATTCTGAAACTGGATCTTATAAGCAGAGTCCTCTCTCTTGTAACGGTCATTCTTTTTCGTAACTGCTCAATGCAACTCTATATTTGTCTCCCAAGGTAGTTTTGTTAGCTTTGAATCTTCTTAAATTCTGGGAAAATCAAAATAGTGGCGGTGTAGCACAGGTAGTTTAACTTCACATTTTCTTGAACTTAAAGGATTTCAGTAAATCATTGTTGGAAAGGAAGGTTGGGCGAATGAGAAATGGTGGTGGTGTGGCCGGATTCTTTATCTTGAACTTAAAATTCATGTAAATTTTTACTTCTAATAAGATCTTGATTGTACATATTCAAAGAAAATTTAATTAAGTTTACATTTTCAACTTGTTTGAGACCTAAATTGATCACGGCAAAAGGGTCGGAGTGGAATCCTAGCTATTTTCAAATGAATGTGAACGAAGTTGTCAAAACGTGCCCGTTTTTGCACTTTAGGACTGTAGCTATTAACAATCTTTGGAGAGGTCTCAATAAAACATGCGACGGTCAAGCACTCTTGGAATTTTTCCTTAGGTTGATGTGGAAGGAAATAAAAGTAATTTTTGTGTGTGCTTGTGTGATGTGGGAATTTGGAGTGTTTCGATCGGTTTAGTGAACGAAATGTTGCAAGATATGAGATTGGACCGACTGTCCAGCAAGGTTGTTAAAATCGTATGACTTGCGATTCGAATCGTCCAGTTCGACCCAAGATTTTGAAAATTGATTCGCATCATTAATCAGTGGAATGATTCTCATTTTCTATTGTTCATTTGGGCGGTACTAAACCATTGTGCTATGCCCGATTCGTGCTCAAAATACAGTGATAAAGTCATTAGGTGTTGGAACAATTGCTGAATTATGCCTGCAAAATAATCACAAAAACAAACAAAACATTGTTATGGCTGAGTCGCGGACTAGGTCGCTTTCTTTAAGACGTTTCGCGGCTCTGCCCAAGATTGTGCAAGCAGTTCTTTAATGTCGCGTCGTCCCCAGGATAAAACAGCCGAGTTCAATCTCTTACACAATCACTCTTGCACGATGAGAGGATGTGAAACTTCTACACTTCATTCTTGCTCAAAAACATTTTTTAGAAAAATCAAGGATGATCACACACTTGTTTTTCTTTCTCACAAAAATTCATTTTCTAATAGAAAACTGTCACATAAAAAAAAAAGGCTTCTACAACTCTCCCAATTCTTTACATAAAAAGACTAAAACATTAAAGAACATTCATCTTACTATATATTTTTTTTTTCAACCAAAATTCTGATTTATAGCCAAGAGTTTCAAAAACATTTAAAATGTTATTACGGTGGAGTTAACACCATTAAAAACCAGAAATATGTAACGGTCAAAATTAATGTTAACAAAATTAAGTTTTTTTCATTTAAGAAACTTAAATGCTATTAAAAACTTTCTTTTTATTTATTGGGAAATAAATTTATGTTTTAAATATATATTCCCAACAATCCCCCACTTATATTTTTAAAACATTGAGCAAGAACGTACAGAGTTGTGCATAAGCAAAGGTGTCTGGCGACTTGAACCTTTACGTAGTGTTAATAAGCTCTCTTAAAATCTGACCATAGAGTGAACATAAGTCTTGAACTCTAGGAGATAAAAAGATTACTCAACACACACGACTATACTAGTGTAAAGTCTAAAGCCAACACATTACAGCCCTGCGCTTGTATCCCAGTTTAATGAGTGATCTATAGAACTGCCCATATTCTCATAGAAAGCGGCCACACTTTCACATTCATATAGGTGAGTCTATCAAGAGTACTCCTGAATGTACCCCACTCTAAATAGAGATATAAACATCATTAAGAGTTTAAAATTTTTAAATAAAAAATTACTCAACCTTTACTCGTTTCAGGATGTCATGTCGTGGGATGAATTCGTCAAAAGCATGATTCTCTCATCTCCATATCACCTATGACTTCGTCTAGTCCCTTTGAACCTATTTCTAGGTTGGGTATCCATCATAGATGACTCAATCTCAATGGGCATCAACCTCATCCCTAAGATGTATTCACATCTTCTTATCAATCCTTTCGTCAAAGGACTAATGGAAACTCGTTTCAGACACTATATAATCCATATTCTCATAAAATCAACTCTTATAGTTATCGTTACATTCTTAATTCATGCAATAGCCGCGGTACTATCAAATTGGATTAATACGTCTGTTCCTCTATTTATAGAGGATTGAATCGCTCCATCCCTTAAAGGATTCAACTGAAAGGATGTCCAATCATCTTCGCAATATCCTTAAAGGATTGCGGTAACCATTTAGATAGTGTATTTCTAGGCGTAAGATGTGTTTGAAACACCTCATAACCTTCTCAATATTTTACCAATTTTCCATACTAGGATTGGTAAATCTGAATATGAAACCCCCACTATGGAAGCAATATATTACACCCCCACTACAAAAAGTACTTATATATATAGTCAATCACGTAGCAAAGAAGCATACTGATCTACCATACTCATGTCTAGTGCAATCACACACAATCTCAAAATCATTAGCACTAAACCAAATGAGTGAAAACTTATTTACAGTCAGACTATATATATTTTTGTCTCTTTTAAAAATTATATTTTCATTGAAATGAAAATTGATCCAAAGAAAGAAAAAATTCGTTTCAAAAATATACACCATCTTCACTCAAGCCTTTCATGTCAAATAGCAAACTAAGCATGTTCTCAATTTCATTTTCATCCTATAAGTTAGAATAAAAATTCAATAAATCACTTATGCATACAAAACAAATAGTATTGTGCATTTCACTTTCATCAATTCTGAAATCATTCGAATGAATCAAGTAAACAATTTATATTTTATAAATTGTTTTAAATTTGTTTTCAGAATATAAATGATAACTTATCTAACTTATATGATTTCTTTTATTGTAGAAACTACACAGGTTTCCATGCTTGGTTTACATAGATTCTCATCCTTAACTTACACAAAAGTATATATTTCTACTTATGACTATAACAAATCATACATTGTAGAAACAACATCAACAAAACAAGCATGAAAGTTATTTAGCAACATGAATGTAAGAGTCAACAATTTATGTTTGCTTGTCTAAAAACAATAGGCTCATAAAAACTTTTTGCCAAAAATTTAATAGTTTAAAGAACAAAGTTACTTTCTATAAGAAGTTATCTTTCCAATTATAAGCAACAAAATATTCATGACTAAAATTTAGTCTCACTATATATGCTTTTCTAGGTTCATTCTTAGTGAATTACTTGTCACCTTCATTTATCTAGTTCCTTTAATTTAAATCAAATGTTTGTAAAACATAGGGTATGGAACCCCCACTATTTTGACTCAAACAAGAATTTCAAAACAACATTCAAAGATCCCAAAAATTGTGAAAAACTAATGAACCAAAGATCTAAACCCAAAACGTTTTGCACAATATAGAGAAAAATTCAAACAATTTTCTTGAAAGCAACATTGCCTAATATTCACTACTCAAAAATCATATTTGATATCAAGACAAGTTACTTGAAGCATCTTTATAAAATTCTCAAAGACTTTATTTTATCCAATACCATTGCAAATTACGTAAGATTTGTAAATGTACATGCTTTTATGAGTTAGGTAAGATTATTACATACATGTTACTCAAAAATTCACCAAGTTCATAAGAAAATATAACATGCTCATATTCATCACTAACTCATTGATTTCTTAAAAGCATGAAAAAATCTCATAAATTCAAATATTCAAAATTTAATTCATGTTATGATAAAATTGCAATATTATGCTCAAACATTTTATCCATAACATATCATTTGTAGTAGTGCAATGATCAAACTCAACAAATTTCTTATGTCACTCTTGTTTATGATAAGATATGAGCATCTTGTTATTAACAAGATGAACATCTTGGAACCTAGATACATCTTTAACAAGATTGTTCTACCCAAAGTAAACTTTTAGGCTATACCAATACCGAAAATCCTAGTGATGTGAGTATATCTCAACTCCACTTTCTTTCAAAGCGATTTGGTTCAACTTTTGAACCATAACCTATCAAAACAAATATGGGGTAAAACACCAATCTATATCAACCTCTCACCATATCCATAGTTCTCATTAACTAAGCTTGAAAAGCGTTGTTAATAACATTTGATATCCTTGCAATGCCGTGCAAGAATAACAAATAATCTCATAATCAATATTATGTTCATTTCTTGGTGAGAGTTGATATTCACATTTGTTTTGACTAGGTTTCTAATTATTTCGGTTTTGGGTTCGTATGAAATTCCATATCATAAGTTCAAAACTTATATGAGTCACATGTTTATTGTCATACACAATAATTCTCAATATCTTGTTTCCGTAAAATTTATTCTAAGATTGAACAATCAACTTATTCAATTTAGAATGCCATTATTTGATCACTGCAATAACTATAAATAGTTCATCAAACATACCTCAATTGCTTTTAAAGCTAAATTGGTTATAAACCATTGTCCATTCTTTGCGCACCAACAAAGAAATCAGCAACCCCATTGCTCCTCACATCGATTAATCTCCCGCAATTTTTATTTCATAGGAAAATAAAAAACTTGCTCAAGTAAGTGAGTTTTCACCTGTCACAATCATGTACATGTGATCATTTGAAACCAAAAATAAGCTAGGTATGCACTTACATAATTACTTGAAAATTAACTAATATAGTACTCCAAGTTACTTTTAATTTTCAAACAAAGATTCAAAGTTATATAGTTATAATATCATATATTTATAACTCTCTATCAATCATTTTATCAAACATATGTGGTGCACTAGTTTGATTGCTAACAATAATTTTCTTTTCCATTACCAAAACAAGAGTACGAAGTATTATAATCAAGATATGATCTTTATAGTAAATTTCTTACATCTCTAATCTCTAATCTCAAGTATCATGTCTCATATTTTGGACAAACATACACAACGATTCTGAAATTACCAAATCTCTCAACCTAAATATCCAAATAGGAAATTTCAAAAAGGGTTTTCAAGATACGTTTCTGATCTAAAAGTTTCATGTTATATACAAATCCAAAATATCAACACAAAGATCAGAAAAACGAATTCAACAAGGACTAAATTTCTGCTCGTCAGAAATTTTCAGATACATTGTGCAGTTCTCTAAAATACTTTAAAAATACTTGCCAGACTCCAAAAATTCTGAAATTTGACATGGATAATTCTCATGATGTCTAATACACCCGATTAAAATTTCAAGACCCAATTCAATTTCGTGTAGGAGATAAAAATAAGACTCTACAGCATGTTAAAAACATTCGTTTAACATCAACCATATTTGTCTATGTCAACTGTTCACAAAGAAAAAAAAATATTTAACCATGTTATTCCTAGTCCATCAATATTAGACATAAAATTAACTCTAGGTATCAGGTTACCTAAAATCTCAAGCATCATGTTTAATCGGTAAAGAAAAAATATTCAGGTTATAATTCAATCAAACAAAATAAAACAACGATACTTATCGCGTTTGAGCAATTGTTTTCTTTTGGTATCCATGGCAGAATAAATCGTCTTAAAATTGTTGGAACAATTGCTGAATTATGCCTGCAAAATAATCACAAAAACAAACAAAACATTGTTATGGCTGAGTCGCGGACTAGGTCGCTTTCTTTAAGACGTTTCGCGGCTCTGCCCAAGATTATGCAAGCAGTTCTTCAATGTCGCGTCGTCCCCAGGATAAAACAGCCGAGTTCAATCTCTTACACAATCACTTTTGCACGATGAGAGGATGTGAAACTTCTACACTTCATTCTTGCTCAAAAACATTTTTTAGAAAAATCAAGGATGATCACACACTTGTTTTTCTTTCTCACAAAAATTCATTTTCTAATAGAAAACTGTCACATAAAAAAAAAGGCTTCTACAACTCTCCCAATTCTTTACATAAAAAAACTAAAACATTAAAGAACATTCATCTTACTATATATTTTTTTCAACCAAAATTCTGATTTATAGCCAAGAGTTTCAAAAACATTTAAAATGTTATTATGGTGGAGTTAACACCATTAAAAACCAGAAATATGTAACGGTCAAAATTAATGTTAACAAAATTAAGTTTTTTCATTTAAGAAACTTAAATGCTATTAAAAACTTTCTTTTTATTTATTGGGAAATAAATTTATGTTTTAAATATATATTCCCAACATTAGGTGATGATGCTAGTGACCTGAGTTGGAAACTCGCCAGCATCAAATTATTTACCGATAAAAAAAAACCGATTCGTCCTCAAAATACACGCAAAATTACTATTACTTGTTTTGGGTGACTTCCTTCTTTGTTAATTTTTCCCAGGAAAAACTTAAGGACAACTATGAGTCTACGATTAATGATTCAACGATTTGATCGTTAAAACTGAAAAACGATTAGTTCCGCGATTCACGATTACAAGAAGGAAAAATGTAAGGCACGTTCATTTTAGTTCAAACCTTGTACCTGGTTTAATTATGTCGCATGGTGTAAAATTCTCCATGCCAATTGCCTTGGATCATCGTAAAGCATGGTCGTCTCTCTTTGTTAGAAAATCAATTGGTGTGTATGTATATGTAAAGTAGTTATTGATTTTTATTAAACTGAAAGGTGAGGAACCAAGCCTTGACAAACTGAATTATGCTAGTTGTATATCAACACATACTTTCTTCATTTGCGCTCATCCTCAAGTTGTGTGTATATGTATAATGAAGCTCTTATGATGTTTCTTCTTATATAAATCCATGCTTCTTTATTTGATTTGTTTTCGCAAGTATCTGTTATGTTCGTGTCATAGTTCTGTAAATGCTCTTATGTATCGTGGAGTTTTTCTATGTAGTATATGTCTTGAATAAATTAAATACTTTGATCATGTCAATAGTAGATCTCGGTGGATCACTATGGTGAACACTCATCTTCTAGTGGAGCACTCAATATCTAGTGGAGCTAACTTTCGGTTTAGTGGATCTAACTTTCGGTGGAGCACTCAATGTCTAGTGGAGCACTCTTTATGTGACTTATGTCGACATATGTACTGCTTCTCATCCTATATAAGGCATTGGTTAGTTTCATTGTAAAGACATCACAAAATCAGTGAGAAACTAAGAGAAAGAGTAGTGTAAACTAAGAGAGAGTAAGGTATTGTTCTTGAGAGGAGTTTATACTCTTGTAATCTTGTTCAAATCATAGTGTAACGTTATTGTCGTCTTCCAAAGTGGATGTAGATCATCTTGATCGAACCACTATAAATCCTTGTGTTGTGTGTGTGTGCCTGTTTTACTTTTGATTTCATTTCTATTTTAATTCTCTATTGATTGTGCTTGGAAGAGCCATTGGTCATAACAAATTGGTATCAGAGCTTCGGGTAGAAGCGATCTACGATGGCGGAAAAATATGAGATTGAGAAATTTGATGGAAGGAATGATTTCTATTTATGGAGGCTAAAGATGAGGGTTGTTTTGGTGCAACAAGGTTTGGTGAAAACTTTGAAGGGGAAAACGGCTCTAGCAACAACATTGTCGGAAGAAGCAAAGGAAGAACTAATGGAGAAAGCACATGGAATAATTTTACTGTGTTTGAGCAACGAGGTCTTGAGAGAAGTGGCGGCGGAAACGACACCGGACGGGCTATGGAGCAAGTTGGAGAAGAGGTATATGACTAAATCCGTAACTAATCGTTTATATCTTAAGAAGAAATTACATACTCTTAGAATTCATGAAGGAATGTCTATTATAGATCATATTGATGATTATAATAAAATTCTCTTGGATTTGGCAAATATTGAGGTCAAAATTGAAGATGAAGACCAAGCTTTGGGTTTGCTTTGTTCCTTACCACCATCTTATGAAAATTTTGTTGATACTGTAATGTATGGAAAAACTAAAATTTCCATGGAAGATGTTAAAGCGGCTTTGAACTCTAAGGAGTTAAAGAAGACGAGTATCGATGGTAAAGATAATTCGGGAGATGGGTTGTTTGTTAGAGGAAGAGGAAACCAAAAGGGCGGATTTGATAAGAGTAGATCCAAGTTAAGGTCTAAATTAAAATCCGGTAAATTCTATTGCTTTCATTGTAAGGAAAAGGGGCATTTCAAGAAGGATTGTCCAAAATTGAAGAATGTCGAGAAGAATACTAACCAAGGCACCGCAGCAAATGTTGAAGCAGAAAGTGATGATGGAGCGGTTCATCTCAAAGCTCATAGAATGGGTGGATTCTTGATTCGGTGTACTTTTCACATGTGTCCTCATAAAGAGTGGTTTACTACTTATCAAGCTAGAGAAGGTGGTAAAGTTCTTATGGGAAACAATGTCACTTGTAAAGTGGTGGGTGTAGGTACAATTCAAATTAAGATATATGACGGTATGGTGAGGACTTTAACTATGGTTAGGCATGTTCCGGACCTGAGAAGAAATCTTATTTCTTTGGGTACGCTTGATTCAAATGGCTGCAAGTATCAAGGTGAAGGTGGATTTATTCGTGTCTCAAGAGGAAGTCTTACAATTATGAAGGGTGAGAGAATTAATGGTCTTTATATCATACGCAAAAAGGTACTACGTGACAGGTGATGCGGTTGTATGTTCTTCAAGTTCGATGATGATACTACCAAGTTGTGGCATATGTGGCTAGGGAATATGAGCGAGAGGAGATTGGCTGTTCTGAGCAAGCAGGGATTGCTTTGTGGTCATAAAACAGGCAAGCTTGATTTCTGTGAACATTGTGTCTTTGGAAAGCAGTGTAGAGTCAAGTTTAGTACATCTATTCATAACACCAAGGGTATTTTGGATTATATTCATTTGATCTTTGGGGTCCTTCTCAGGTCGATTCACATGGTGGTGGTAGATATATGCTTGGCGTTCATTGATGATTTCTCAAGGAAAGTATGGGTATTCATACTTAAACACAAAGATGAAACTTTTGTTAAGTTCAAGCAATGGAAGACTATGGTTGAGAAGCAAACCGGAAGACAAATCAAGTTCTTGAGGACAGACAATGGTTTGGAATTTTGTAGGGGTGAGTTCAATGAGTTCTGCAAGGAGCAAGGGATTGTGAGACACCGCACAGTCGATCGAAAAATATCACAACAAAATGGTGTTGCAGAAAGGATGAACAGAACCATAATGGAGAAGGCACGGTGCATGCTCTCCAATGCCGGGTTACCAAAGCAGTTTTGGGCAGAAGAAGCAAACACATCAGCTTATTTATTGAACAGATCTCCATCGACTGCCATTGAGTGCAAGACTCCAAATGAAGTTTGGACAGGTTCGCATGCTAACTATGAAGACTTGAAGATTTTTGGATGTCCATCTTATGCTCATGTGAATGAGGGGAAGCTAGAGCCTAGAGCAAAGAAGTGTATATTCCTTGGGTATGGAAAGGACGTGAAAGGATACAGGTTATGGTGTCCTGCAGAAAGATCAAATAAGTTTCTTATCAGCAGAGATGTGAAATTTTATGAGCAATCGATGTTCAAGCCAAAGAATGAAGAACTATATGGAAAAGCTGAAGAGGGTGTTAGTGATAAGGTGGAGCTTGGTGACAAGGTGGAACTTGAGGTGAAAGTTCAAGGAAGCAATGAGACTGTTGTTTCTGATGATGATGATGATCATGATATTGTGCAAGAACCTTCCCAGGAAGAAGAAACACAAGGTCATCAGTATAATCTTGTAAGAGACAGAGATATGAGGAAAGTTAGACCACCTCAGAGATACGGCCATGCTGATTTGGTTGCATATGCATTTGCAGTAGGTGAGAGTATAGATAGGGATAATCCAACAACCTATGAAGAAGCAATCAGTGGTGAAGAATCAACAGAATGGGAGAAGCGTGCGCAATTGAAGAAATTGAGTCTCTTGACAAGAATGGCACTTGGGAGATAGTTTCAAGACCAAAAGGGCAGAAGATTGTTGGAAGCAAATGGGTCTTCAAGAAGAAACAAGGTACTTCAGATGTTGAAGGAACAAGGTACAAGGCAAGGCTTGTGGAAAAGGGGTTTACACAAAGAGAAGGCATTGACTACAATGAGGTATTCTCTCCTGTTGTTAAACATAGTTCTATTAGAACATTGCTTGCTATAGTTGCTTTGAAATATCTAGAATTAGAACAACTAGATGTTTATACGGCTTTCCTTCATGGTGATTTGGAATAGAGTATTTATATGCAACAACCAAAAGGGTTTGAAGTTCCTGGCAAAGAAGACCATGTATGTTTGTTGAAGAAATCTTTGTATGGATTGAAGCAATCTCCAAGGCAGTGGTATAAACATTTTGATATGTTTATGGTGGCAAATGGCTATGACATGAGTAAGTATGATAGTTGTGTATATCACAGAAAACTCCAAGATGGTTCATTTGTGTATTTACTCTTGTATGTTGATTGCTTGCAAAGACATGTCAGAGATACAGAAGTTGAAGGAGAAGTTGAGTAGTGAGTTTGAGATGAAGGATTTGGGTGCAACAAAGAATATATTGGGCATGGAGATTCATAGAAACCGAGCTGAAGGAAAGTTGCATTTGTCCCAAAAGGCTTACATCGAGAAGGTGTTGGAGCGGTTTGGTATGAAAAATGCAAAACCAGTAAGTACTCCTTTGGAAGCTCATTTTAAACTTTCTAGAAAGCAATCACCTCAAACTGCAGATGAGGCAGAGTATATGTCTCGAGTTCCATATGAAAGCGCAGTTGGTAGCATCATGTATGCTATGGTTTGTACAAGGCCGGATATCGCACAAGATGTGAGTGTGGTAAGTAGATACATGGGAAGTCCCGGGAAGGCTCATTGGAAAGATGTAAAGTGGATTTTGAAGTATCTAAAAGGAAGTACAGATGTTGGTTTAGTGTTTGATAAACACTACGGTGATTCGACGAATGTTGTGGGTTATGTTGATTCTGATTATGCAGGTGATCTTGATAGAATCAGGTTAAACTTTTACATTGTGTGGTAGTACTATCAGTTGGAGGTCGGTTTTTCAAAGCACAGTTTCATTGTCTACAACTGAGGCAGAGTACAAGGCAACCGCGGAAGTAGTGAAGGAACCTATATGGTTGATAGGTTTGGTTGGTGATTTGGGTTTCAAGCAAGAGAATGCAACTTTGTTCTGTGATAGTCAAAGTGCCATTCACTTGACCAAGAACCAGATGTATCATGAGAGAACGAAGCACATCGATGCCGGGTATCATTTTATCAAGGATGCAGTTGAGGAAGGTAGGATAGCAATGCTAAAGGTTCCTACAGCGGATAACCATGCGGACATGTTGACGAAGCCATTTCCAAGTATCAAGTTCAAGCACTGCTTGGATTTGGTTGGTGTCAACAGGTGTTGAGAGCCCTTGAGGGGCTGAGCGAAGACGATGATGATAAGTGGTGATGGTATTCAAGTCAAGGTGGAGATTTGTAGTATATGTCGTGAATAAATTAAATACTTTGATCATGTCAATGGTAGAGCTCGGTGGATCACTATGGTGAGCACTCATCTTCTAGTGGAGCACTCAATGTCTAGTGGAGCTAACTTTCGGTTTAGTGGATCTAACTTTCGGTGGAGCACTTAATGTCTAGTGGAGCACTCTTTATGTGACTTATGTCGACATATGCACTGGCTTCTCATCCTATATAAGGCATTGTTTAGTTTCATTGTAAAGACATCACAAAATCAGTGAGAAACTAAGAGAAAGAGTAGTGTAAACTAAGAGAGAGTAAGGTCTTGTTCTTGAGAGGAGTTTATACTCTTGTAATCTTGTTCAAATCATAGTGCAACGTTATCGTCGTCTTCCAAAGTGGATGTAGATCATCTTGATCGAACCACTATAAATCCTTATTTGTATTTGATTTGTTTTTACTTTTGATTTCATTTCTATTTCAATTCTCTATTGATTGTGCTTGGAAGAGCCATTGGTCATAACAATCTACTAAATTTTCAGTAATTGGTATGAACTTCAAATCTTTCTTGAATGTTGGAGAAAACTGAAACAAAGACTTTTTGCCGGTATTCATGTTCCGGGAATTTTTGAGGAACTTTTCAAGAATTTTTAAGCAGCTGATGTTAGTTTTTGAAGCTTCCTCGGTTGGCATCATTGTCATAACCCACATCCAATTATTAGGTGGGAGATCCTTGAATTTTTAAGAGTGATGAAGATGTATTCAAATATTAAGTCACCAAAAATCAAAAAGTTCACATTTCCAACTTTAAGTTTAAATCTTAAATTGATCAATGCAGACAAAAATCCTACTCCCTCCGTCCTAGTTTAGATGCTAAAATTGGGGATTTTTTTTGTTCTAAAATACTTGTTATACTACATATTTTTCCACCTTTTATCCTGATTTGCCCCTGACTTGGAATCATACCATAACATGGAGAATTGTGTATTTCAATTTTCAAGACACACTCTTAAATATTTTTCTCTATATGTTTGTTCTAATTTGAATTTTTCCAACTAAACAACAAAACCTAGACATCTAAAAACTAGAAACATTAAATATCAACCTAGGGTAATTGTGGAAAAAAAAACTATTCTCTTTGTGTTTCTTAATCTTTGTGCAAAATCCTATTTTGACATCTAAACTAGGACGAAAGGAGTATTAGAATAGTACAGCTATTTTCAGATGAGATTCATACAATATAGTCAGGTTTATGCTTCCTGCAACAGTCAGGCAACTCACCTGCAAAAATATAAGCCTTTGACAGAGAAAACAAACCTTGAAACTCCTAAAAGCAAAGAACAATCAGCTTTGAGAAAATACTCACCAAGGTGTCCAATAATCGCAACCAGAATGTGAGTTAGTATATCTAAGAACAAGACAACCATAGCAAGAGTGTGCGTAATCCCTCCCTCCACTAAAACATGAATGAAAACACAACAAAATCCTACAAGCGAAGAATAGATATATTCAAATCGAAGAGGATACAACATTCTAAAATAAACAGACCTCCAACCCCCATTACAAAAAAAACACATTACAATTTCTTTCAAATCTAAAACTCCGTTTCTATACCACCAGAGACCTCCTCCATTCTACTTTTCTCGCTACAACAGGCTATCAGCATTTGTTGGCAACCTCCTAAAGAAGCTAAGTGCTGGTGAAGGCAATTTGCTCCTGAACTTTGGTGGTCTGAATCCATACAGACCCCACAATGCCACCACAACACGAAACGGCACAGCGTAGAACCCAATAGCAGCAAACAAGCAAAGCAGAACAAATAGGAATGTTGCACGAGGATCCCTCCAACTAAGCAGTGCTTGTAACCTTTCCCCTTGTGTAGCCAAATCACCCACAACTGTTTGTATCCTCCCAGCCACGCTCCTCAACCTATCATACCTCATCCGAACCATCTCATTGCTTCGGGTAGATGGAAATGTATCGAATTCTTCATCCAATTCGTCTGGATAAGGAGTTTCAGCGTGGGAAAGACGAATGTCCATGTGAACTGGATGTCTAGGGCGTCCTCTGTACCTACAGAGACCCAAAACCGCGATGTAGAGCAGTATAGATGGAAGTATCAGCTCCGGGTATGCTACCAGCACAAGAAACACCATCAAGAAAATAACGGAGTAAACAGGCTTCTGCCAGCTTCTAAGCATTTCCAATGTACGACCCATAGCAATAACCCTGAAAGAACAGATACTAGACGGAAGAAATTAGCCTTACTTCTTCTCATACTGAATATATGTGACTCATTGTCAAGCATGTACTCAACAACTTCTCTTCCCAATGGAGGTTCTGCTCGGCTAAGACGTGCTGCAACAACATTTGATGCTTGGTACCTGAGACTCTCAAGCTGACTTACGGATAACGGCTGAAGATAATGCATCTTTGGGAGCAGCGGACACATGTACATGTGAAGTACATTACCCATGTTTGCAAGAGAGAACCGAATAGCCAGCTGAATCTCCCCCCATTTTCTTCACACCAGTTGGATGCAGCATCAACAACGGGTACGAGTGTGTGTAAACACGATCTGATTCTAGGGTCGATAATCGGATTCTGACTTTACCAATCCTTGAATCACGCGCACCCATACCAAATATATTAGTGTTCTTGTCCAAGTGACAATTATCAAACACACCAACTGTAACAACAGTGCAAGGATCAAAAAACCTCCCACGTATACTGCTCATTCCATTTCGGCGTCAAACTGTCCACAACTGTCCGCGTTCGGATCCATTTCTGACCATACTTTGCAATGCAATATGCATCTGTAGTACTGCCTTTTCCTTCCTTCATCTTCATTGGCATAAGACCGCTTGCTCCCAAAATTCCCATCTCAAGAACTCCAACATTTGGCCTCCACAGCTGTTTTGCAGTCGGACGGGTATCACTGCTATACATTGTTGACTCGTCGAGGACATGATAGCCTCCATCTAAAGACACTCGAAGATGAATCCGAGAACCAAACCGCGAACTAGTCACCACTTTAGAATCAGAACCCATGTTATAATGCATTTCAAGACTATACCATTTGGAAACAACAGGCTTATCATCATTTCTCCGTTCAATTGTTGTAACTGGAACAACAACCCGACCCAAAACCTCATCTCTGCCTGGAACAATTCTGTCTTCAACAGAAACCATAAGAAAATCTTCAAACGGCTCAGCAACAACAAACACCATATCATCATTCCAGAACGGGTTCGAAAGCCCTCGATTAGCCACCGCAGAAGCAGTTCTTGATCTCAAAACCTGGTTCCCAATCTGCACCTTTGCAGATAGCTCTGGATATCTCATCAACGAACCCCCTTTCTCCCCTGGTACAAGATCTTGAGCTTCAATAATAGTGACTCTGAGATACCATAGCCTTGGCGACAGATAAACTTTGGATTTAATTGAAGAAAGCCCATCAAGAGAAACATTAGCAGCTTTAGAATGCCATGCTTCAGCAAATGCTTCATCAGCTTGAGTACCAAACCAAACTGAAACCATAATTTCACCAGCTTTACCCTTTTCCCCTTTCTTATCTTCCATTCTGTACCACTGTGGAGCTAATGAACTATCCGGCGGTACTCTTTTCGGCACTTCATTCAAATCAAACCAAATTTTACCCAAGAAATCATCTTTTTCTATCTCTCTAACAAAAATCTCCACCATTGACGACTGAATACAATCTTTGGAGAAGGCGAAAACCTGATCCCATTCTGGATTATTAGACCCACTCCTCTTTGTAATTCCCCTGTAATTTCCAAGCTTGACATCAGCCATTAACTCAGTTCCACCACCAAATACAGAAACCATTTCTCTTGCTCTAACAACACGAACATACAAATACTGCATTTGCTCAACCAAATCATAAGTTGAACTTGTTTTATCTTTGTTACTAATCCCACCTCCTAAATGTGGACTAGTTTCTTTCAAAGCAAATTCACCAGAACCACCCCCAAATCCAAAACCATGAAAACCCCCAGAATTAATCACAGGTTGATGAGGAATAATACTTGGATTATGACCATGACCATGATCATTTGTAGTAATAATTACAGGTTTAAGCTCACCTTGGTTGTTATGATTGTTATTTTTGCCTCCAAGATGATTTTGAAGAAGCTGCTGTTCTTGATTTTGAAGCAAAATCATATTCTGCTTATGCTGATTCTTCTGTTGCTGTTGCTGTTGTTGCTGCTGCTGCTGCTGAAGTTGCCTCTGTTGCTGTTGTTGCTGCTGCTGCTGTTGATTCTGCTGCTGCTGATTCTGTTGTTGTTGCTGCTGAAACATCTTCTTCTGCTTTTGTTTCTGCTTCTGATTCGTCACCACTGTATTTCCACCATTATCATTACCCCCAACATCATTAACACCCCCAGAAGAAGATGAATTCAAATTCAAAAGCTCATTCCCTTGATGAGTATTAACAATATAAAGCTTCAAACTAATCTCACCTCTAATATGAGAAAACAAACTCCGTTTATCAAGAGTATACAACTGAGGAATGGCTTCATTCCCCTGTTTAGTAATATTAGAACCAGTAACTCTTACTTTCCCCAGGAAATTTCTACTATTCCCTGTTTTCTTCTCATTGTAAATGTTAACTTCTAATGTTCTATAAGGTAAATCACTAACTTGATCAACATTGAAAACCAGCTTCTCATTCCAAACTGGGTTTAAATCTTTGTATTTGACTTGTGTTCTTAATCTCTGATTCTCAAATTCTACTTCAACAAATGCTGATGATGATCCTTCTCCATCTTTTGGCATCAAATTGTGTGCTCCCAATACTTCCACCACTAATTTCTCTTTACCATTGTTGTTATTTTCACTCATTTCTACCATTTTTGTCTGAACTGTAAATTTCTTTCTTCTTCTTTCTCAGAGAAGAAGAAGATGAAGGAAGAAGGGAGAATGAAAAACGTTTCCCTATAAAAACAGAACTGTGCAGAACAGAGGCAGAGGCAGAGACAGAGAATATTTATTGCAAGGATTTTTTCCAAGGTAGAGAAGCAAGATATTGGATTGTACGAAGTAATTGCGTTAGGTTTAATTAACAAATCCCTGTCAGTAAACAAATTATTCAACAGAATAAGACATCTGTTAAACCAAGCATCTGGTTTTATATGGGGCAACCAGTTAAATGGAAGTAAAACCTTGTGAATTTGGCTCTCTCGTAGTAAATAATTGGATGCTATATAACAACCGTTTTTTTCAAACTCGTCGCGTTTCGGATTCTTGCTGTAACAACGGACGTTGGATAAGAATGCCGTTTTCTCACTCGCCACGTGTCGCGATCTGAATCACGAGAGTTGAGTCGTTCTCAGGGAGATGCTCAACCATATGTTAGAAAAGGAGAGTAAGTACACTATCTGACAACAGAGCGGGAAATCCTAGTAATAAAGTTGGTTTAATTTAGCATTTATTAAATACGGACGTGAAGTGGAATTAATATCGGGTTTAATTTCGAAGATAGCGAGATTTTATAGCAGTAGATTTGGATAGGAAGAAGTAGCAATATGGAGGGATACTGCTACTATTTGTGACAAGAGATGTATCGGGAAGGAGAATGGGGACAAAAGAGGAGGGAGGGGGGGGGAGGCTCAATAAAAGAAAACACAATGGGGAGTTGTGAAAAGTGAGGAATGAGACAGATGAGAGGGAGTAATGACAGAGCATGCGTGAAGTGACAAAATCTAAGCAAAATGTATTGTTTGCTTTGCTGCAGTTGGAAAGCGAGAACAGTATCTATGTTTATCTTCTTTTTCGGACTTCTAGGCGTGGAATATGTTTTTTCTGTGGTTTTAAAATCGGGTTTGAACAGAGATTATACTTGGGTATTAACGTATTGTTGGTAGGGTAGTGTTATCCTTTTTAATTTTTTTATTGTTTCGGGTTTGAGGAAAAGGGTTTTGGTTGGTTGGTTTGCTTGCTTGCTTGCTTGCTTTTGGTCAACCTAAAATGCATCAAAAGTTTGCTTTGTTTAAACCCGGTGGTACATTGCTCGTGGTGGTGCTGGTTGTCATGCTACTACCACTTATTAGTGCTCGTCTTGGGGTTACTAACCAGTTCACAAAGGTAAAAATAAATAGGCTTCTCGACATTGTTGTTGGTGTAGGAGATTCTCATGGCGATTTAGAGCATCCGTAGTTACTAAAGAATCGAAAGTTCAGTAACTAAGTGAAAGTAACTATAACGCGTTTGGATATAAATTTATTTCTAATTTCTGTTTTCTCAAAAGTAGAAGTCAGAAACATATGTCAGAAGCAAAATAATTTTGCTTCACAAAAAGTCGTTTTTTCAATTAGAAATCATTTTGAAATTTGATACACGAATTAACATCTGATATTTGGACTTATAAAAATCGAAAAGCTATTTCCGATAGACAAATGTTATCTCACACGACTTTGCAGGATGATTTCCCCATAAAAGCGGCTTCTAAGACGTTGGATGAGTAAATAAACGATTAGATTTGCATTTAGTTTAAGACCCACCACTTTCAGTTCGAGAACCACCATTTTTCCTGAAGGGTACGAGGCTTCTGGATCTAGGTTTTAGTTGTGGGACATAGTGATCTAACGACTTAGTAGCCGCTTTTACGGGAAGGCTTCCTTGAAGGTCGTGCGAGATAGCACGGCACTTTCCGATATGCTATCCAAATAGGCTATTAGTCTCGTATAGAGGTGTAAAGTGGGTTGTGCCAGCACGAGCACGACCAAAGACAAAGACGCTAAAATTTGAGCACAAATTTTTTAAATGAAGACGTGACTTAGCCAAAGACGGACAACACGTTAATTAAATGGGACGTCTTTGGGTTTGAATAATTGGCACGAAGAGACAAAGACGCGGCACGGATAACAACGTGGCACAACCCAAAGACAAAGACGTTAAGAAAGCAAGTCATAATATGGACAAGTACACCATATAACAAGGCATAATACATCACATTTTTTGTATATTTCACAAAAGAGTCACTATTCTAGCTAGTTTTTAACATTTTATACTGACTTATTTATAACAACACATATAATATTTTAATATTTGGAAAATATATTTCAATATCGTTGTTATAATATCGTCATCTATATTTAACTAGAACATTAATTTACATGACGATAATCCAATTTTATATTTGATGGACCATTTATTTTTATTGAATAAACTTGTTAATTTTACTTGAAATAATATCAAATGGTATGTTGTCTAATTAAATTCTTGTGATAATGTCCGACTTAATGTATACATTAAGTGATTTCAAATTGTTTATAGACGTGTGCTAGCACGGCACAAACACGACATGTCTATTTGTGTGTTGTGCCTGGTACATGCGTTTACCTAGTTTTTGACTAGCACCAAGCACAAAGACGCTTAAATCGTTATGACAAGACGTAAGACATGGCACGTGAAGCACGCTGACTTGTGCGGGCTGGCATCGGGCGGCCACGTTTTACACCTCTGGTCTCGTAGACCTTCGTAATAAGATAGTGGAGAACATCCTTCCGAATCCCAATTTGTGATGAGTATAATAATCATGTGTGTATCTACTACTCTATCATTAACACTTCATTAAACACAAGGTATCATTTCGGGCATAACATAGTCATATTGTCTAGCAAATCACAAAGCGGCATATCCTACTGACGCTACTGTTTCCTTAAACTATCATGGCATTTTACCTTCAAAGATCATTCCAAGTTTTAGGCGAATGTGACAATAAAGTATGATTCTAAATCCTCGAATCTCTCGTGCAATGCAATAACATGTGCTTCCAGTTATAAAGTACTTACTTATTTCCCGCGATCACTCCACTCGACCACAGATCGTTATCCTTTTGTTGGTGCTTGGTTCATGCAGTTGCAATAGCATCATTTGATAATTATATTGTCCATCATTCCACTACAATGTAGTGTAACATCTCCATATTAGTTCATTACCTACCCATTACCAATAAAGATTGTTATTATGTGATTAACGAGGCTATGGGTAAAAGAAAAGGAGCTGGGTGAATGACAATCATAATTTGATTATGGATGTTACTGCTGTTTTATTTCTTCTATCAATGTTTCTCCTTCTAGGTGGTGAACCCGTTGGAGCCCGTGGTGGATCCTAGGCTGAATGAAACTAGTACAGTGATCTGATTCATACAGTACACGAAATGTGTGAGCTGAAGGTAAGCATTATATTTGGGATTTTACATTTGCTGGATGTGCAGCCATTTGAACTTTGTAACGGTTACCAAATTCCCAAATCTAATATGCGTCCCTTTTATTCCTCCTCTCTTTCTTTAATTGTTAACAGACAAGTCTTTACGGAAGTGTCTACAGTTGGGACACTAGTCATAGTCCAAAACTGGGACAATAAATCTGAGCCTTTGAGAGAGGAATGATTCTAGCATCGAGATTAGTAGTGGGTGAAGATAGGAATGATTAAAGGTTCAGATTCATTGTCCAAATTTTGGACTATGCTTATTATCCAAGTTCTAGACTTTTCCGGTCTTTACTACCGGATCAGCGGTAATCACAGTGGGCCGTCTACAAATCTTCAATTGTAAGAAGAAGAGACTGTAAGTGTGCCAGTCGTAGAGCACAGATGAAGAAGAGTACAAAGCAGAGCATGCGTGACAGAATCCATAATATGCTGCAAAACCAAAAAAATTGACTGCTTTGCATTTCTTTTTCATTTTTGAAACTTGCCTTGTTTACGTCTGACTAAATTCCTCTGCTCTGTGACCTGATAAAAGAATAAATTTTACCGTCCAATTTAATAGTGAGACTCACAAGAGTCTGCATTTGAAATTTATACGTCTAATAAATCTTACGTTCCTCTGCGTTATGGGAGCAAAAACTAATCATAAAAATGTAAATTAAAAGGGATGATCCTTGAATGCTCTTATTTTAATATTATCTTATATTTGAAGAAATATTTTTCTTAATTAAGCTAATATTTTATAGATATATTAGTTTAACAAAGTTTTTGATACGTACGAAAAATAAACATATTCTGAAACGTATAAATCTATTATCTACTACTTCGAAAATCAACCATTTAAAAAATATTAATAGATGTTGAGAATCAACCATTTAAAAAATATTAATAGAATATGCTTGATTTTTTATGATTATAACCCCAAAATATTACCTTTACAAATGTTATGCTATCTTTTATTAAGAAAAAATTCCCGTGACATAGTATGAGAGCCTTAAATATGAAAAACCTTAAATTTACAAAATATATAAGTCCATAAATTTACCAATTAGATATTTATAATAGTCTTCAAAAATTCTATATGAACAACCTTAAATAAACTCCACAAAAACTACCCGTCGCATCTTTTTAAATTACAGGCCCCTGTTAATTCTAAGGGACGGGACCCATTCCTCATGTGAGGGGTCAGGCAATCCTTATATGTTTTTTTTTGTTAAGAATATGTCTCGATACGCATTTAAATTATTTTTGAAATTCTATAAGTTAATAAGCAAAAAGCCAATTTCAAAACGATTTTTAAAATAAAAAAATTGAATTTTTTAATATCACATGAAAAAATTAACTTTTTCTAAAAAACATTAGCACTTTTACATATTATATCCAAAAACATGCCTTCTTTTGTAAAAATAGAAGCACTTTTGCTTATTTTATCCAAAAATGCCATTACAAATAATATTATAATCGTAATTTTCCGAAAAAAACATCATCTGAGTGGCATTTATAGATTAAGAATGTTGGATAATATACCAGAACTTATCTCATGACATCAATATTCAATCTAGTTAAATCTTCCCCTCCAAAGCTTTTAAATTTATGCCTTGTTGTGGTTGTGGGTAGGAAGGCATATCATCATGGACACCAAACTGGAAATGACTAATACTAGTTTGTCATACTCCTTTTCCCGGAAAGTAGTGTCTTTTCCCAGTTCACTTGTCTAATATTCCTCCACTCATTAGCTTTAGAATCTCCTGAACACTGTTGGCAGTGCAAGGGAACACCCGGTCCCGGATACAAGGAATGATGGAATTTCATTCTGATAGTGCTGCTAAAATCGCACTGTGGAAACTAGAAAGAAACTAGTGGCCCATTTAGAAAGAATCACTGCAGTAAAAAGAGTCTTTTATGGGACATCGTCAGAATATATATTTAAATGTCTATGCCTTTATACTTTCCTTTATTTTGTTATTCATGGCATTCTTCTCTTTTGAGTCAACCTATAAGATGTATTAAAGAGTTGGGTTTCAATGGTGCATCGTTCAGACAATATACTATTTGGCATCCAAGGTATAAAAACGTCCTTTATAAACGAAGTAACATGATGAAGATTGTTGGAAGCTTGGAATTCATATCCAAAGGATCCACCAATTAAATTCAAAAGCAAAAACTTTGATTTAAGGAAAAATTGGGGATATACCCCAAAATTGGTGTCATTTTGGAAATATATCATATGATTCAGGTTTCGGGGAATATATCGGTGATCAAAATTTCATCAAATATCGTTAAATAGTTAGCATTCGTACACACTTGGGATTACATATGCGAATTAAAAGACAAATATCTACTCCTCCGTCCCTATTATATAGGCGGAATATTGGATTTTTCTAATCCCACTAGATAGCGAAATTCTAATTCCAATGTGTTTTTTGACATATATACTCTTATTTATGTTGTATTGAGAATAAGACAAGAGGTATACACAAGAAAAAATATGAAAATTTATAAAAACCATGCATTTTCTTATTCTAAGAGATTTCATCTTCTCCACCTATATATTAGGGACGGAGGAAGTATATACTAACACATTTTTTAGATTCAGGAACATATTCAGACAACAATACTTTGAAGAAATTAGAGAGAAAGTTTAAACACATTTACAATAAATTGATTATATAACGGTTCTTTGATAGAAAAGCATTTTAGGGACATATTTTTAAAAAACTAAAATCTTTAGGATATATTCTAAGAAGACAATCGATTTTGGGATATATTCTTTTTTTCTCCTCATTTAAATTCCTTCCTTAAATTGGATTTATAGAAAAATAATAAAAGTTGTACTCTCGTTGTGATGTATTCCAAATTAAGTTGCAGACTTCAACATCTGGTCAACCTAAAATGCATCAAAAAGTTTTTTTTTTTTTTTTTTTTTTTTTTAAATAGAAACCGTGGCACATGGCTCGTGGTGGTGCAAGTCATCATGCTGGCACTCCCAACTTCAAAAATGTTTTATGCCAGTAAATTCTCACGGAGGTGTTAGTGCTCTTGTTTTTGGGGTTACTAACCATGACTGGTATATAGAGAAAAAGGTTTCTCGAGATTGTTGGTGCTGTAGGAGAGTACTCCGTCGGCACTAATGTGAAAGCGAATGTTGTTCGTTTTCCGCGGAGAGGTAATTAGCCATCTGAGTTATGGGTGTCGCCTGAGTCAGATGGCAATTTTGGGGTTACAAAATCAACGGAAGAACGGAAAGGTTAATAAATAGCCGTAGGTACTTACTCTTGTATACCTTCCATAATGAGATACTAGAGTACATTGTCCCAAATCCAATTGGTGATTAGTACAATCTACTCATTAAGCACGGTGTCATTCCGACTTAACATGTTGTCTAGCAAATCACAAAGGTGCTTATCCTACTGACTCTACTGTTTCCTTAAACTATCATGAGTGTTTGTTTATCTTCAAGACCATTCCAAGTTTTTTTATTTGGTCACGAAAAGATCATTCCAAGTTTACGGTGATAGAAATGGTTTTCCAAGTCCTCCAATTTCTCGTGCACTGCGAAAACATGTGCTCCCTGTTCTCCACAAAGTATATACTTATTTCCCGGGATCATTCCCTCCACCACCACAGATCGTTATCCTTTTGTTGGTGCTTGGTTTCATACAGTTGCAATAACATCATTTGATAATTATATTGCCCATCATTCCATTATTTCCACTACAATGTGTATAATATCTCACTTAGTTCTTACTGTTTGTTGCCCGTTACCAATAAAGATTGTTACTGTATTGTGGAGTAACCGAGGCTATGGGTAGAGCGTCGAGGTAAAGGAAAAAGAAGTCAGGGGCAATGAAAAACATAATATCATAATGTCATTGTCTGTCAACTTTGATATTTAGGTGGTGATCTTTTCTTTGCATAAACGCTGTTACAGAGGCTATTACCAAACTCCCAAGCCTATTTAGGTGGACAGGTCTTTATTATGTATAGATCAGTGATCACAGTGGGCAATCTCTACAAGTGTAGAAAAAGAGTGTGCCAGTCATAAAGCCGAGCATGCGTGATAAGAATAAGATCCATAAGTTGCTGCAAAATTGGCTGCAAACCAAAAAATTGACTCCTTTCATTTTCTTTTCGAAACTTGCCTTGTTTCCGTGTACATTCCTCTACTCTGTGATTCTGATAAAAGGATAAATTATACTCCTGTACAGTTTAATAATGAGGCTCTGTTCTTGAAATTTAAAGGTCTAATAAATCTTAGAGCATCTCAGGCGCAGGAAGGTAGAGGTCTTAAATTGCATGACACATAGGATTTAATACTTTCAAAGCCAAAGTTTCATCTCCAATGCAAGGTGAGGGTCATAGGTAAGATGACATGGCTAAAGTGGGGTGAAGGAGAAAGTCTAAATAAGACTTGGCTAAAGTTGGGGTAAAGGAGAAAGTCTAAATAAGACTTTCTTCAGTGACTTCTGGGTCATAAGTCACATCATCTTTTGTGTCTAGATTTAGACAAAAATTGTAAAGATAGGACCTTGAGGATTGGAGATGGATTTTAGGTAGTGAGCCTTTCTCTTTATTAGGTTTTGTCTGTATAGTAAATGTTGTAACCAAATGTCTCTCTAGTCCCTATATAATAGACGCGGAGTTCTTTGTTTTCCATGTACCAATATATGGTAGAGCTCAAATTTCCAAACATTTTTTTACTTCCATTGCCCCTATTAATTTGCTTGGGTGTATCATACCGCTGCCATTGATTGTTCTCTGTTATCGGTTCATGAAAACTCTCTCTAATAACTCCATGTTTGTTTTTGTACTTATTAATTCTCCAGAGAGAATGTTTTTTCAATGTTTAAATCAATTGAAAATGATGGTGGAGGAGGAGGAGGTAATTCTTCTTCTTGTATAGGTTTGATTTAAATCAATTGAAAATGATGGTGGTGGTGGAGGAGGAGGAGGAGGGGTAATTATTCTTCTTGTATAAGTTGATTTAAATCAATTGAAAATGATGGTGGAGGAGGAGGAGGAGGATGATTAAGATCATTATCTTTTGGAACTTGGTTTTAAATAAAATTCCATATCTTTCTATAAGGAATGCGATTAAGATTCTGTACCATATTTATAAACACGAGAACATTTGTCAAAGGAATGATTTTGGCTCCAACGTCAAATTTCAAGCAGGTTTTGGAAATTTTGGGAAGTTTCAAGTTTAAAATTTCAAATCGTCATCTCTTGGAGTATTCAGTTTTGGCTCAAGCAGAAATTTTAAAGAAAATCCCTTAGGTTTGTTTTGGTGTTTAAGATGATCAATTACTCCGGCTACAAAAAATAGTGAGTAATGATTTGGCATGCTTCTTCTTCTCTATGGTTTCTCCCTCTTCCATTAAAGACTAGTTTTTTTTCCTTGAGAAGTCGAACATCCCATCTTTTGTCCTATTTTTACTCATGGAGAGAATATTTATTGTTTTAATTAATGGGGATCGGTTACCTTAAATATTGTTTTAATCCAGAATCTGTTTTGGGAATGATTAACGGGGTAAAATGGAAAGAAGCGGGCATAATTATGAATCCAACGCAATTCCTTAATATTCGAGATTTTAGCCCCTCCGCCTATTATATAGGGACGGAGGGAGTATAAATAAGACATCCACATAGGATGACCTTGACCTCTAGCATTGGAGATGATCTTACATTCATGTACACGTAACGGTTTATGGGAGCAAAAACCAATCACATAAATGTGTGTTGGTTGTGAAAATTGTAAAAAAATTGTTTAATTAAGAAGGGAAATGCTATAATTATGATTTTTTTGAAGCATTAATTATGATTATTAATGTGGTAATTATATGAAGTTTTGGAAAAGAAATACTCCACCGGTCCCGTTTTAGTTGGGAATTTTTGGATTAAGAATGTGGTTGGGTTATTGGTCTCCATGGGTAGGAGGATATGTCACAGTACACACCAGACTGCAAAACACTAGTACTAGTTTGTATATAATTGAATTGAATAGTGTCATCAGCTGTATAACGCGAATATTTGAAATTCATGCGGGCGGTATTGGCAAGGACAATCTTTTAACATTCCTCCTCCTTTTCGGCTTTAGTTTCAGATTCTCTTGAACATTGTTGGTAGTGCAAGGGAACAGCCGGTCCCGGATACAAGGAATGATGAAAAGAAGTTTGATAGTGCTTCTGAAATCGCATTGTAGAAACTGCAAACTAGTGGCCCATTTTGAAAAGAAGAATTAATTGGGGGATATGGGAATTAATTGGGGGATATGAATTACTTCCCCCAACCCATGGTGTGTGTTAAGGGGTGACTTTTGGTTATGAATATACTAAAATACCCTTCCCTCAAAAATAAAAAAAAACTTAAAATCAAAAAACAAATCATATCCCCCATTTCCATCTCACTTCTTCCCTCAAAATAAAATTAAAAACTTAAAATCAAAAATCTAAATCATATCCCTCATTTCCATCTCCACTTCTTATTAATCTTATTTAGGGGTAGTGTTTTGAAACCCAAATATTCTCCATTCCTTTTCAAATTCTAAACTCTCCACTCTATATCAAATTCTCTTCACCTCACTTTGGAAGCGAATTTTTTTTTATTGGAAGTGATGAAGATCATCTTTTGAAAGTGATGATGACCATGCGGATTGATGAAGACCATGTTTAGTGTCAGGGTTGAGCATATGGTCTTTATCAATTCCGGCATAGTCTTCGTCACTTCCATTTGAATTTTCCGGCACACAAAAAGCTTGAAATGCTGGCATGATCGGTTGATATGAAGACCATCTTGGTATTTTTCGGCATAGTTTTTCATATTTATTTCCTATGCGAAAAAACAATCGGCATGGTCTTCATATCATTTGACCAATTGTATTTTTAAAGCCAGGAAAATTCAAAATGTGAAGTGAAAATACCATCTTAGGAATTGATGAAGACCATATCGGGAACAAATGTCAGCATGCTGCAGATAATTTCTATCAATCTGGGTAGTCAGTGAAAAAAAAATCAACGATGCGGATACTTTTCATTACATTAGGCATATGTATTTAAAGCAAAATACTATCTTTGGAGCAAATCTAAACTGCAGCCTGAAAAAACTATTACCATAAGGTTTTGTTCAAAACAGGAAAAAATCAACATTGGAAGATCAAAACCCGGGGAAAAACCAATTAGGTGACCCTCTCGTTGAGGCCTACTTGAACCAGGATAGTGGCAAACAATTTATGAACATTTCCAACAATTAGGCATGAGTTTTGGTTGAATACCATCAGGCACCAAGCTTTTTCAGCTGCAACAATGGTGGATTCAAAGAAAAAAATCAATTTTCAACCTAACATTATCGATCAATTCTCTCATCACAATCATCTTCCCATTTTCAAAAAAAAATTCCTCTCAAATATTTTTTCCCTCCTTCTACTCTCACCAAACACAAATAAAAATACACTAATTTATCCCCAAATACTTAACATTTTTACTAATTATACTTAATCACTAATCCTAATTAATGGGGGCTAGATTATGAATTAAAAAAAAAATTACATGGGGTCATGAAATTGCTATTGGGACACCTATTTTGTCGTGGCTACTTATATCCCAAATTAATTCTTCTTTGAAAAGACTCACTGCAATGAAATAAAGAGCCTTTTATTGTCATCGTCAGAATATATACCCTTAAATGTATTCGCCTTTATATCTATACTTTCCTCTTGTTTTGTTATTTAAAACCTAACCAATTCTTCTCTTTTGAGTCAACCTAGCTACGATTCATTAAAGATTTGGCTCTCAATGGTTCTTCGTTCAGACAATGACATTTCACCTATTGAGTTATTATTTACAATCTAACAATATTCATACAAGATTAGAAAAATGTTCTTTATGACAAAGTAACATGCACGGCGGAGAATGTTGGAACCTTGGAATTCATATCCAAGGATCCACCATGAGTTCAAAGTAAGTTCAAAGCTTAATCCTTTGATTTGAATTCCTAGGTTAATTGGATTAGAAATTATTATTATTTTTGTTAATTTGTACTGCCATTATGCAAGCCTTGCATTCCAAATTATATAAGATGCGAGACTTGAGAAACCATATTGTGAGGCTGACATCTTTATAGGCTAAGCTAATTGACAATATTCACTAATTGACCCTAGTTTACTACTTGGATGCTAATCAAGTCAACAGAAACTGTCTGGTTAGCTATATTTTTTGTTGTCCATTAGCACTACTCTGCTATCACTGATACCTAGCTGAAGCACATCCCTCACCTAAAATGGTCCTACGACTCCTGCCTAGCTACCTACTAAATCTAGTCTCTTTTGTGTGATATGTCACTCACAACCTAAAATAGAAAAGAAAAATAAGACATAAAAGATACAGTAGTAGTAAAAGTGGACATCTACCTAATCTTATGTCTAGCTGAAGGGCTTAAAAACAGTGTCGTCCCTGTCTACATGTCCCGTTCTCTAATTTCTTCCATCATATTTTCTCCTCTCTGATAAAGAGAAATATTAAAAGGCCTAATATTTCCATTTTAAGTTGAAACGGACAAATATCTAGTACGCGCAAGGAGAAAGTCCTAAGATTGTATGTTATGCTTCTAGAGTCGTGATACATGCCCCTAACCAAGTAACCGGAGCTGAATGTAAGAACTAGGCTAACTAGAGGTGTCGTCTGAGTCGGATGGTAACCTAACTATAGGTTTGAAGTCAGATGGAACAAAGCCAATGTTCAGTAACTACTAAATACCATAGTGGAGTCCATTTTCCCAAATCCCAATCTGTGAGTATAATCGCGTTTCTTTTCCAAGTCTTACAGTAATATAGATCAATATGCTTTTAAGTCATGGAATCTCTGGCGTAATGCAAAAACATGTGCTCCCTGTTCTCCACAAAGTACATACTTATTTCCCGGGATCATCCCACTCCATTCCGCCACAGGATCGTCTTCTATCTTCTATCTTCTGTGTGGTGCTTGGTTCATGCAGTTGCGATAACATCATTTGATAATTATAATGCCCATCATTCCTCTATCGTGTCCAGTGAAATATCTCAATTAGTTCCTTAATATTACCCATTACCAATAAAGATTGTTACTGTATTGTGGAGTAATCGAGGATATGTGTAGAGCAATGAAGTCGGGTGAATGACAACTTGATAATGGATGTTTACTGCTGTTTTAATTCTCCTTGCAATCGTACCTAGAGGTGTAAATTGGGATGTGACGACACGGGCCAGTGACCGCAGCTAAATTTAAGCACAATCCGACGTGACTTTGACCCGATGTACATCGTTAGTTAAATGAATGTGTTGGGTTTGACTAATTGGCATAGTAGCGAGCCTGTGCCTTGTACGGATAAGCACGTGTGACTACGTTAAATACGTCATAACTTATACAAATCTCCCTTATAAAGCACAGTTTGGCTAACTTTGCTTATCTGAGTGGTGGTCAGGATTTATCCTTGGCAAAGATAAATCAAAGGTTGTGGTTCTCCGAGCCACACCCTACAAGTCGCACACGTGGTGTTCATTCCAATATTATGAATTAAAAATGAATCTCTCAATCAGAGATGGAATTTCAAAATTATAACGGGGAGGTTCGAACCCATGACCTATTGTGTCATAAGAGTGGCCTCTAACCATTGTTCCACCTTGGTTGGAATTGATAGAAAAGATAAATCAACAGTGGTTGTTTGTTCAACTTAAATATTAATTAGTATAAATGTTTTATTAATTAGTATAAGTGATTTGTCTAGAGAGAAGATAAATCTATGGTCATGGTTTGTTCAACTTAAATATTAATTAGTATAAGTGTTTTATTAATTGATGTCTCATTATTTTTTCATGATAAATGATTTATTAATTTTACATCATAAATATCCCTTAATTAATATTAATACATATCTCCATCAATAAATAATAATTTTGACAAAAATTATTTCAATAGATATTAGTGGCGGTGGTGATAGTAGAGGAAGAAGTAAGTGGTGGAAGTGGTGGAGGCGGTAACATTAGTTTTGGTGGAAGAAATAAAGTATTGGATGGTTTTAATGGTGATGGTATTGGTTTTTTATTTTTGAATCAAAAATAATAAAAATTTTTAGCGGGTAACATTGTATTGTGAAAAGTATAGTTGGTTGTTTTTGACATGATCAAAAAAGGTGGATAACAAATACTTTTGGGATGATACCAAATCATATAAGACAAAATGGTTATTTTTTTGTACCACTCGCTTATCTTTGGTAACCGTCAGATGAGCATGATTTTCAAGTATTAACAAAAAAATATAGTTGAATAAATTAATAGACGACCTAAGTTTGTTAAATATAAACTTTATACATGACGTGTGGGATTAAAAGTTATAAGTGTGCCCAATATTCTACGAGGGATGGAAAATGGTGGTGGTGGAGAATAAGTGATATCCGGGTGGTTTGTGGTACGCCTTCGTATTGATGAGTAGTAATTGACTATGTTAATTATGTGCTGCTACAAAGGATAACACTATAAATTAGAAATGTGGTTGATCGTCTTAATACTAATATAAACTCGATTAAAATACATGAAAATTAAGAAGAAGAAGAAAATATTTGGATATCACGTTATATAATAAATAACACTAAAAACTACATATTTAGTATCAAGGTTTCTACGTCCAATAGATAAATCTAAGGTTGTATTGAGATCCTAGCGAGAGGGTGAGTTGGTCTTGGATTTACGAATGATAATGAATATAATAAACGCTCCCTCTCGGTTTCTCAATGAAACCGAAACCTTCTAAAAAAATAATCAATCTAACAACACTTAGATGGAACTCATCACCACCAGTGTAAACTTCTCCGAATTGATACATATCCAGTGAAATTTCTACATTAACTGGTGATTTCTTCTACCGTAGTTTTTAACGAGGCATGCAATTAAATCTCTAATCTGATTTTAAAGGTATTTAATAATTACAAAATTCTCTTATAAGTTTTGTTTATGCAAGTATTGATTTAACTTGGGTTCTTTTATATTTTTGTGTTAATTAAGTTGATGAATTTTTAATTTGAATACATGTTTGGTTAACAAACTTTGATACATATAGGGTACGTATTTTATTTGTAGAACTGATGTTAGTCTCTCATTTTTCCCGTTAGCACTTTGTTTCGATCCCGTATTTGTAGACATTATTGGACTAATGTTGGGGTATTTGTTTAATCTCAAGGCCGATTAAACCCAATGTGTGTTGTATACATTGAAGGTGACAGAAGTTTGTATCCGGCTCTACCTTGAAACTAATAATTTTCTTCTAAGGTTAGTTGAATTTATGTAGATACAAATATCAATATGACTATACTCTTTAAAACTCCAAATTACTTGAGTAACACTAGATGTGAGAACGTCATTCATGCACTACTTAGCATAGTTGGTGTGAAATCTTTTATCCACGAATTTCTTCAATTTTATGTTATCAATATGATTGAGAAAGAATCTTACACATGTTTTGATTTACTATTATAAGTTTATTTTTTCAACTCACATGTGTATATCTCAAACCTTCCAATAGCCAAGGGTTCTTCATTTTTATAACTCTCACATTTGCAAAAAAAAATAAATAGTGTTTATCTATAGTAGGGAAAATATTATGGGTTTTTGCTTCACTCCTTAGAGCCTTAGTTATCAATAATTTCCCAAACAAAATGTATTCATAAACATCATGGAGTTGGATTGTTTAGGTATATGTCTTTGTTAGATGAAATATTCTTTTTGAAGTTTGAAATTATAATATGATGGAACAATAAATGGGGAAATTTTTATTTATCAGTTTTTATTTTATTTTTTCATGTTGGATCCATATAATAAATTGGAATAACATGCTTAAGTAAAAAATAAAAAGATCGGGTAACCCATTTTGTTTCCCAAAACCTATTTGAATATCAAAATAATTACTCACGAATAAAATGAAGCAAGATAAATGCAACAATATCGTATTAGAGACAAAACATTTAATTCTTAAAGACGCAATTAAGATCCTACACCCATATACAAGGCATAATACATCATATTTTTTGTATATTTCACAAAAAAATGAACCCACAATTGGGGGATAGGACTAAATGACAAAATAGGGATCCAAATATCCTAGCTGGGTTACCCCTTATATAATTAATTTATTAATTCCTAATCTAACCCTCCCTAATCAAGATTAGTTACTAATTAAGATTAGTAAAATGTTAATGATTTGGGGATATAATTTGTGTTTTAAGTTTTATTTGAATTTGAAAGGGTTAGTTAAAGTAGAAGGAGGGAAAAAAATTTTGAGTAGAATTTTTTTTTTTTGAAAATGGAAGATGATTGTGATAAGAGAGTTGCAGCTGCTGAATATTTAGCTCAATTACAACAACAATCATATCTTCAATCTTCGGTTAATGATAAAAACTCACAATTGGAGTTATATGATGAACCAACACTCTTGGATCATGATTTTCGTGACCATGAGGAGTTTTGTGAAGAACCAACTCAAGAAAGTAAACATGTTCAACATACAAGCATCCCAAACACACGTGTAATGCTTCAAAGAGGTCGAAAATTTGTTTTTTTTTCAAAAAACCATTTCATTGAAAAAGCAGAAAACCGACAGAAATTATATGAATACAATCTAACTCTATAACCGCATTATATTCATACAAATTGAATATGGGTTTAAAATATCCCCATTGTTCAAGAACATCACTGGTACTCACCAAACAAAGATTGCATCTGGGTTTTAATTTATACTTTTACCAAACCTAATATTCTATGGAATATTCAAAACCTAAGATCAACGCGTACATGACACACCATGCTTGCTTGTGATAATCGCATAGAAACTTAAATGTCGAAAGCATGCCGGTTTTTTAATAGGAAAACATCAGAAACAAATGATATTTTGAACTTAAAAACCGCATTCCTTTTTTGATTTACATGGATGCCACGTTCAGATCCCTAAGATATAGTAACCGAATTTGTAAAAATCGGTTTTAACATTGGCATGGAATGTCAATTACCTTGTATGCCGTTTTTGAAAACCTACACTTTATTTACTTATCGACAATTCCGGTTTAACTAATCCAATTTTATTTTCATTTAGATAATTCTGCATACAACGATCAACCAAACTCCAAACCGCTCAGCGGGATACGCCTAACACTATAAAATACCTAGGGTATGTTACCAAACAAGGCTTTCACCTATTTTTTACAATTAATTTGGGATTTGCTTGTAATCTCCATTCTTTTCCTTATGTAGGGAATAAAAGATGAAAAGGAAGTAATTGCTTGGGCAAAGAGCGACGGATCTTAAGAACATGTGTGTCTTAGTGAGGAATAGTCAACGTTCAGATGTTCGTTTTGAGATGGTTTGTGAGAGAAGCGAAAAATACAAGGAGAATAGACATAAGAGAAAGTGTTATGTATATGAAACGAAGACTAATAGGGTATACAAGAAAGTTACGAGGAGGGATGACTGCCCCTTTAAGCTTGTATTCTATCTAAGAGGAGACAACAAAGAAGAAAAGAATGGGAATGTAAGGTGTGGTTTGGCCATCACAACCACCCCGATCAGAAATCTTTTTGAAGGTCACTCCCTAGTTGCGGAAGCTAAAACCTGATCAATTCGAGGATGTCAAGATGATGACCAAAGCATGTATCAAACCAAGAGTGATTGAGAACCTTCAAAGAAAAGGATAAGACTAACGTTTCTTCACTAAGTACAATTTATAGCGCACACAAGCAACCATTAGAAGGTTGGAATGGGAAGGGAGGAGTGTTATGCAAGAATTTGAGAAGATAGTTTGGGATCACAACTACACGCGTATCATTAAAAGAGGTCCGGAAGAGAAGCCGCTTCAAATATTCATTTCGCATCCCTTGCTTTCACAATTGGCTCATACGTGTTGTGATGTTCTTATGATGGACTGCACCTACAAGACAAAAAAATACAACATGTCGTTGTTCAACATCGAGGGGCAAACATCGGACAAGGTAACATTCACATTGGCTTGGTGTTTAATGGAAAACGAGAGGGATTACAATTATCATTGGGCATTGCGACAATTGAAATTATTGTTCCCGAAAAATCGTGGTCCGAAGGTCATCATAACCGATCAATTTGACGCATTAATGAATGCCATATCCGACGTATATCCGGATGCACAAAATTTCCTATGTACATATCATATAGGTGAAAATGTGAAAAAACATTGTCATGCTTTGTTTGAACCCTCTAAGGCTGATATTAAGAAAAGAATGGTTGCTCAACTAGAGGAAGATGTTCGAAGGAGAAACTCTCACCGAAGAAGAAGAAAATGAAAGAGGAAATATTAAAAGAGCTAGTCGACAAAGAACACGATGAAAATCATAAAAGGTGGTTGGAATTTCTAAAGGATTGGGAGAAAGTTTATTGGTCTCTACCCGAGGACATGTATGAAAAGAGATTGAACATGTTTATTGCTAAATATAACGAAGTGTATCCAAGTCTTTCATATTTGGATAAATTATTGGATAAGTTCAAGGAAAATTTATGCGTGCGTGGAAAAATCGTTATAGACATTATGGGAATGAAGCAACTAGTATATAAAGAGTCCTCACATGGGGAGATTTAAAGATCTCATCAAATCCGTCAAGGGAAACATGGTTCTGATGCTTCAGCCTTGACGCAATGGAAAAAAACTTTAAGGGCGATATTGATAGGATCAAGAAGTCTTTTGAGAAAATCTCAATGGAAAGGATGACTCAATTTCTTCAACATACTAAGTTTCTCCAAGGAATAGAGTTTAATGTCTCAGTTGGTGGGAAATAAAACATATGATGAGACAAATGCAATATGAAAAAAATTATGGAAAACCGGGTGATGTGTGTATTTGTCCCGACATGTCTTGTTTGGGGCTTCCGACATATGCTTGTGAATTATGAATAAGTGATACCTATTGGTGTTATTGATCCTTTTGGAAGCAATTATCTTCGACCTTCCCCCCTTGAAGTTCCCGGACAATCACCATGGGATACAAAGGAGGCCCAAGAATTTTTTGAAGCTTACTCACGTGGAAACTCGGCTAGCCGAAAAGTATTGTTGATCCAACTAAGACTAATTACACGTCCATGGATAGCACAGAGTGAAGAGACAACAAAGGGATATCCGCCGGGTAGACCACAAACTAAAATTCCAAGGAAAAAACAAAGAAAATAATTAAAAGATATGACTACTGGTGAAGAGGAACTGCAGCAACAAAAAACGAGATCTATGTGCAAGTGAGATTTGAACCAAGATTAGCAAGTGCCCGTTCCAAACAAAAGCGATAGGCCGAGGAAGGAACCGATATCAAGTCAACAACAATCGACGAGTTCCGAGGCTACACCAATAGTCGATGTATCCAAGGTTCAAAGGAAAAGGGAAGGCCGCCAAAATGTACCAACATTAAGCTACCAAGGACAACAAGGTAACATTAGAACCTACACCAATAGTCGATGTATCCGAGGTTGAAAGAAAAGGAAGGCCGCAGAAGGTACCAACATTAAACAACCAAGGGAATGTCTTTGAGCATTAGAACCTACACCAATAGTCGATGTATCCGTGGTTCAAAGGAAAGGGAAGGCACTTGAAGGTACCAACATTAAGCTACCAACGACAACAAGGTGAGCATTCGAACCTACACCAATAATCGATGTATCAAGGTTCAAAGGAAAAGGGGAAGGACTCCGAAGGTACCAACATTAATCTACCAAGGACAACAAGGTGAGCATTCAACCTACACCAATAGTCGATTATCGAGGTTCAAAGAAAATGGGAAGGCCTCAAGGTACCAACATTAATCTACCAAGGACAACAAGGTGAAATTCGAACCTACGCCAATAGATCGATGTATCCGATTTTTCCGCGAAGGTACCAACATTAATTTACCAAGGACAACAAGGTAAGAATTCGAGGCTACACCAATAGTCGATGTATCCGTGGTTCAAAGGAAAAGGGTAGGGTAGTCCAAGGAAGAATATTCTCTGTCTAATACCAAAGACATTTGGAGTTTAGGGATTGCGAGAGGATGGTTTGGATATAATTAAGATAAAAGTTGGTAATATGAAGATGTATAAGGATCCCAAAAGCGTAAGGACCATTAGAACTTATCATACAAAGATAGAGTCTTACATATACCAACTTCCTCAAAGTTATTAGCGAGTTTATTGCATTACGGATGATGTCGATGGAGATGGAAATTGTGGCTATCATTCCGTGACCGAACAATTAGGAATCTTCGATACGTCTATTAGTAAAGGAATGACACCATTCCTATATGCTAGAATGAGAATGGACGATCAACTTGTGAAGAATAGGATCTTTTATGAGCAATTGGTTGGTCACAACGAGGTGATTGATGATATGTGTGCTCAAGTTTTAGGACCCGAGCATGATATGGAATTTCTTCCTTCTAAATATTGGATGAGGATGCCGCTTTGTGGGCATCTAGTAGAGGATACATTTAATTGTGTTGTTCATTATTTTCCCCCACCGTAGTCACAACATTTACACCAAAGTGGAAAAAATTGAGGATCCCTTAAGATGAGAAGAGTTGTTTTGGCGTCGTGAACGACAATCATTTTGTTATTCTAAAACTCAAGGACAATTGTCCATTGCCACTGTTTGTGGAATGGTTAAAAACAAGGAACTTGATCCAAATATATGGAAGGGATGGATGGCATTGAATGAGGAGAATCACCAATTATGGGATGCTTTGGCATTATCAAAGAAACCTCTTGAAGAGGATGACTTGCAAATTAAACCAAAAAAAAACCGTGAAGGAAGTGATGATGAGTAATTTGGATATATGTGGTTTACTAATACGCCACATTTTGTTTTTTAGGAAGTTTGAATTGTAATCATTAAACCATATTCCATGTATGTGCCAATGTGATTTGATTCAAACCTTACTATGCCGGTACTTGTACCGGCGTTTCAATATATGTTCTCTTTTGTGCCGGAATAACACCATAAGTTCACAGATATGTTATTTTTCGTGGCGGCATTGGAAAAAAATGCATAACACCACCGGTACAACACAAGTGATGATGAGGTGGGGGTGCCTTTTCATCATTACTTTGTCCTAAGCCACCTTCTTGTGAGGATGAGACACCTGCTAGTTCCGGTTCTTGTGGAGTTTGATTCTCATCATCATCATCGGTCTAGTTGTGACTTTGAGTAGTAATAGCTTTCCTTTTCCTTTGTCCTTTTGATGCGTGAGACCTATGTTCCAACACGTTAACTGAGTTATATCTTTATCGATTATGGCATACAAAATGAACACACGTAAAACCTATAAGATCATACATATACATATAGATTACTCTCAGGAACATAGACACACTAAAAAATCTATAAGTTATGTTGAAATCTATACAGAAATTATGCTACGTATGAAACAAAAACCGGTATCAAATTTTACCATACATAGAGTTCGAACTAATAACCGACATTGTAAAGATTAATGAAAATCACGGTTTGGTTGAATTCTATCCGAGGATTTAAAAAATTTAGGAACACAATCAGCATTGTATGTTACCATAGCGTCAACACGGAACACTGACCTACAAGCATAGACAAAGAAATTTATTTTAATGTCGGTTTCGTAATTTTACACAATTGTTGTTTCATGTGTTTTTTTTTCAAATTGAATTCAATTGACTAGAATGCAATTTCAAAACCCTAAACATGAAATTTTAATCGTCATGAACCCCTACCAAGTTTCACTTTGTGTTATATATTATTGGATAAACCCTAAAAGTACTTTAATTCAACATGAGACTTTGTGTTATACATGACTTATCAATCAAATGCATTATGTCCGCCTCACCAGAGACTCTTCAGACTTTGTTGATCAACATGTATTTCCTGGATTGGGGTTATCAAGAGATTTGATGACGAGCCATTTCTTTGGTATAGATGATGAAAAAATAGGGAGAGATTGAATAGATCGAATATTTTTCTTTCCAAAACAATCACTTATATAGCATGAGTAGTTTGAAACCGACATAAAGAAACCCGATTTTGTAACCTTTCAAAATCAAATATTTCATTAAAGAAACCACGATTTTGTAACCTTCCAATGACTCATTAAATTTGAAACTTTCAAATTAGTGGAATGAAATTTAATAGATTAAACAAGTTGAATGAAATTGCTTAGTCAAACAAGTTCAATGAAATTGTAACCCTCAAACAAGTTGAATGAAATTTCTCAAACAAGTTGAATGAAATTCAAACCTCGTAAAAAGCATAGACAATTACATACCGATCATAAAGATTACGAGTTCATTATTTTTAAGTACTTAGTGTGGGAAAACAAGCATATATCGTAAAAACATATACATGATGCCAGTTTTAAGATACCATCATTCGATAGTTGTTGCTGGTATTTGAAAGAAACTTCACGAAATAAACATCATTAAGCACAAACATAAGATCTCAAACAAATTCCAACTAACATCATTTAAGGGAATAAAGTTACACATTTAATGAAATCTATCAAGCCAAATACACCTAACATCATTTATTGGAATGAGATTCAACAAACAAAGCAGCTTCGAAATGACTAAAAGGCTCTTTTCTCCACTTCGTATATGCATCTTGATCTTCATACCTATCACCACTGTATCTTGCAAGAAACTTGTTGTATTTGAGACATGATTTTATGAGTGGTTGTTGAATGAATGTACTATCTCGATCAGCGTATTCAATTTGTGTTTCTTGTCCGTCAAACATGTTATGCTTGTAAGAACTAGTCCTTAAGACCCCAAAAAACTTCAAGGGCGTTCATCCTCCGGGAAAATCCGATACTATCTAGTAATTTCTAATCCACTCTTTTCTCTCAACATCTTAGATTAGCTTCTTTTGACGTTTCGCTTCCTCAAGCCCGCTTTTATCTTATCTAATTTTTGATGATAAGCGTTCAAGCTTTGCTTCCTCTTTTCTTCTCTTTTCCTCTTAATTATCTCTTCTTCCATTATGTAATTGACTTTGTGGTTTCTTCCTTCCTTCTTAGTTTTTCTAGTATTGCGTCAACAAAATTGGTCGTAGTTGATGATTGATTTCCCCGTCTCGGATGGATAATATGTTCCTCACACGTTTTCTTTTCTAGGTAATTGATGAACTTGGCAATTTGGTGATTGATAATCCATCGTAGATATATCTTTGGGGTATCAAGTGCAATGGGTGTATCCATTCCTTTAAATAGATGTGGACATAACGGATCTTGTCCACTTTAGTGATTTTGACAACTCTAAGTAACTTAGATCCCCACGAAACTAATGTTTTCTAGTGTATGGTTTTAAAAGAGCCGTTAGGCATTCAATTTTTAAGTACCGGCATATGTACAAGGAAGTACTACTATGACGGTAGAATGTTCCACACTAAATGTTATAAAACTAAGATCTTGGTGAATGCGGAATTTCTTTATAGGAAATGACCCAAATATGCCTACAATAAGCATTAAATGCATAAGAACCTCTATGCCGGAATGGGTTAAATTTCAAATAAAAACGCTACTTTTTGAAAAATATGACCGTTGGAGCTTCATTTCTATATAACATCCCCCATTCCTTTGGAAAAACTACACAAACCAAGCACCAAATAACAAAATCATTCTCTCAAGAAAGAAAGCACGGTTCAAAGAATGGGGGATTCATCATCTACCTCTATTTGCAAAGTAAGTATATTTACTAACAACATACTCTTCAATACTATGACTTGGATAACTAATATAATTTTCTCTTAGTAGTCATCATTTCAAGTGTCAAATTTGCAAGTCACCTTCTCACCTAGCCATGGACTGTCCATTTATTTATTCAAAGTGTAGAAGTTTGTGATGGGACACGTAGGTTTTGGATTTCAAAAAGCGATGATGTCAAATGGAAGAATATTTCTAGGGTGTTGAATCACCCAAAGTCGTTGATGAGTTTCAATGGTTTGACAAAGCTGTTGAACTAGCAGAGTCAAGATAAAACCACATGGGCCAATGCAAGCCTATCGATGGGTGTGATGGGTGTTATATGAAGGGGAAGGAATATGTTGAAAAAGAAGAAGAACAAGTGAAGATGATCCTTGACTTTAACAATCCGGTGATGTCTTTGAACAGATTCGGGAAAGGCTCAAAAGGTTAGCAATTGTTGAAAAGGGATGGAAATAGATTATCCTTGTTTTTTAATTTTAAGTTTCTAATCCAATGTAGTCGATTACATCAACGAAATAAAGGATAATTTGAAATGAATTAAGCAAATTAGCAGCATTTGCACGAAATCAATACAACTATCTTTGGTATTACAAGTTCAACTCTGTTAGAGTATTTATGAGTTTTTGATACTGCATTGTTAAAATGAATCTTCTATCTTGGGTTTTTCACATCACATATTTAAGAGTTTTTGAGATTTTCAATACGGCATCAACCTTAGCAAACAAAACAATGCCTTTATACATGTATGTTTTATACATGAACCAAAAATATAACCCGATGAATTTTACTATGCGTATGTGTAACCCGATGAATCTTACTATGCCAGATATATGTCATGGAAGTATTCTAAAAATGACTCTACTATGCTTGGCCGAACATTATAACTTTCAAACTAGAACTCTAAACATGTTCAACATAAACCAAAGTAAATAAAGAACCCATAGTACAAACCAAAACAAGTTTGAAATTGTTTTAACGTAACCAAAGAACTAAAGAGTTAACCATCACTAATTGTCATCAATTCTCTTCCACTAAAATTAGTCTTTGTTTCTTGGTCGCCCCTTCCTTGTTTCCCCATACATAGCTTTGACAAAAGTAGTGGTCGGTTTCTTCAATTTATGAATCTTTCCTCGAGTTCCTTGATTTTTGAAGAGATAGCACATTTCAAATCTTATGCTTGCAACCTAACATCTTCAGCCAACCTTGCCAATCCGACGTCGTTATTTAATACATCAAACACATAATCAACATATATGTTAATATATGATTATGTTTACATTTAATTACTATAATCAATTAAGAAAACTTACCACCATTCCGAAAGTCTTGAGAAGTTGGGCCATCGTAGGTTGTGGTGGTGGTGGAATTTCGATGGGGAGGGGCTTTCAAGTGTGGATCTTAGAATTTAGAGGAGCGGACGCATTTACAAGGATGTGAAATTCTTGTAATCCCTCATGTAGCTTGTCATCAACTTCATAACCATTTTTCATAATCTCCCACTTACTAATATCTACCAAACGATCGTGGGCTCTCTTTCCCT